>APFE031116657.1:37300-56200 GCA_000404065.3 Pinus taeda
CTCCCAAAGGGTTTCCCAAAGAGCATATCTTGTGTATTATGTGTATGAGCTTATTTTGTCGTTCTCTACTTTTCTGCTTGGTTTACTTTACATGCATGCACTAATTACAGTTAATTTTATAGATCTAGAAATTAAATAAAACTGTAATAGTGTAGAATTTCAGATTTTTAATACAATATTATCAGATCTGTTGTGATGAACTATCTAGTGGAATATCCACGACAGTTTACGGATCAACCAACTTCTCATCTAGCGTCACAAACTCCATCTCCAACTTCCTCTAATCAGTAGTGACACTACCTGGAGAATATAGCCACTAGACACCCATCACCACATTGGTGTCTAGCACATCAACTACAAAGAAATGATTGGTCACTAAGTAGTTCTCCATGATCAGGGTCAGACTGGGAACATATCTTGTACATTACATGGTCTTGTCCCTTGGTACTAGCATTGAGAACCCCTAAAAAACCTTTGTGTGTATGCCTCTTCGCTACATCATCTGGCCATCAATGAAATTATGGGTAGCCCCACTTTCCACCAACACTGACACGCGTTGTCCCTCCACTGTGCCCCTGATTTGTAGTGTCAAATACTTTGGAACTCCCTAAAGCGAAGCAATAACCCCTCCAGTGGGCAAAAGTGGGCCTCCCCCATGAGGTGGTGGTGGTGGTATTGGTCCTCCTTCCACAAACTGTGGTCCTCCATCTCCTCCATCTATCTCCTATCAATCTCGTCCTTCGGCTCAATGTCTAAGTACACCTCAATATAATGGGCCTTGCCCTTGGTACACTTGTGCGTGGGTGCCCACAACTCCTGGCATGTGTAACATAGCTTCCTCCTCCATAGGTCCCTCCTAGTCTCATCATCAAGCTCACGACGCCCAATCTCCCTCTGTGACTATCGGGTATCTTTATTCCCCCGTGGAACAGTGGGTCTGGTGGGTATTGGAGCCCTAGTCTTGGGCACTACATCAATCATGACTCTGGTCCTAGAGATGGCATCCACCAACGGCACGAGCTTGTAAGCCCTCACCCATCCACACAGTGGATTAACTAGCCCCTTAAGAAACAACATAATCATTCGTGCCTCTGAGATGTCTATGACCATCATGGCCAATCTTTGGAACTTTGATATGTACGCCTCAGAACTGCCTGTCTGCCTCAAATGTGCCAACTCCTTGAAATGGATCTCGAGGTCATTCTTGTCAAGCCTCTCAATCAATCTCCTAGTGAACTCTGAGTAAAAGGTGATGTGGATATGTCCAAGTGCCATCAGGCCATGGTGCCAACACTCCTGTGCATCTCCTTCCAGATGTAGGGTGGAAAAACGAATAGCATCAGCCTCCCACATGGGGTTCAGATGGAATAAGTGTCCAACTTTTGAACCCAATCTCTAGCCGAACTCTTGGCTGACCCATCATAGTGGGGGAGTGTGACCTTCCCTACTACCTTCTGCACCTCTTGGCTTGATTTTCTCCCTCTATAAAATGTCCTAGCTCCAATATTACACCTTTTCTCAAGGTGGATGAATTCCCCAAAGGGCATATCTCTCTGAATCCTGGGGTCTAGTCCCTCATACTCATCAATCCCTATCTCTACTGAATTCGCCAGATCTACAATGGGATCTGGTTCTCTCTCTCTCTCTAGCTCATCCACAAATTGTGGCATAGTGGGACGGCTAACTTGACCATGCAGAGGAGTGTGGGGCTGCTGATAAGCACGCTCATGTGTGTGGCTTCCTCCTCCAGCCCTAGAACCCCCATATCCATTGTGATCGTGCCCCTGTTTGATTTTGTACTTGTAGGCCCACCATTTGTTGCATCATATCCATCATAAGCTAGTCCTACATCAACATCTACTGGTTCACCCTCAACAGCTCATCCATAACCTGATTTTGGCCCCCTTGTGTTGGTTGCTCATCACCCTCCATGCATTCTCTAGCGTTATCAAGCTCAGTGTCTAAAAACGGGTCAAGTCCTCTACGTCTTCTTCCTCTTCCCTTGCCTCTACCTCTCTAGAACACTGTGCCCAAATATATGGGTGGCATCACCTCCTATTTTCTCACACAGTTGGCCAAGGACATGCTCTCATACCACTATAATATTCCTAATAGGAAAATACTGTAAATAAAATAAGCAATAAACTAGCTACAACTACAAAATTTAGAAATGCACAACCACAAGCATTAAACACGAAAAATATGAGCAAAATTTTGAGTCGTTGTATTAATATTAAAGTAAATTTGAATACAACAATGAGAGTAAAGGAATTGGGGCTTGCTACTGCAAGCTTAAGGAAAAACCCAGGTGTCAAAAATGGCTCAAGGTGCTAATAGATCTCCCCATATGAATTGTGCCCTACTGTTGGGTTTTCTATTGCTATTGGCTGGAAAGGAATAAATTTTTCGACCCTATAGAGTACTCAAAAAATTATGAGAAATTAGTTGGTGCCTTTTCTCGACATGCCCAACAAAGCCCAAAAAGGGGTAGGCCTGAATCCAAGAGTCCTGAAGACCCCAAATAGTGTGAGTTGCCTAGTCAAACCCTCCTAAACGCACTACAGAAAGATGTTGTAGAATACTCCCCAAATCCACCTCCAAACTCCTTGCAAAATTCCTCCACAAATTTCCCTTTTCTTCACCAACCCTTATCACTACACTCTCCTTGTCCCACAATCCCTGTGCAAACTCTGCCAATGAGCCCTTGCGCAGCGCCAAGAAGACACAAATTCGGCCTAGAGTATTCTCCCAAACTCAACCCTACAAACCTCCAGCAAAAATCAAGGCAAATCACTCATGGAATTCTCGGAACAAACATACATTGAAGTTGTCTCCCCAAGCAATGTGAATTTCTCTACTATGCCTTGGCTACACACTGGACTGGCTATGATGCTCTTGCAATCAGCTCTGGAATAGTTCCAAGATGTATCAAAGGACTCTCCTTGGGTGACACTCGTGGTTCATCGAGGAAAGAGTTGGAATTTCCACTTGGAATTCCCTTGTGCTAAGCAACGCAAGTTGACTTAAGCAACTCAAACAAACAATGGTTCAACTGACAAATTGTCAAAAGCCCCAAAATGATGCTCCTCTCTTCTATTTTTCCTTGTTGCCCCCTTCTCTCCTTGTGGGCCCTCCAATTCGACCTTCCCTCTTGTCTCTTCCCTCCACATCGAATTTCCTCAAGGGGTTCAAATTCCCTCCTTGAGATGGCCCCCACATTCCACCATCCAATTAATTTTTCCCTTTTCCTAATGTTTGGAGGCTTCTTTCTCTCAAAAATTAAGTGGTGCCTCCTCACCCACTTTTTCCCAAGTTTTATGCCAAAAATTTTCCCTATTGCCAAAATTGCAAAAATTTGGAACGCACTTAGCAAAACTAACTAGTGGGGACATTCAATAACATCACCCAACACATCGCCCATAGATGAGGATATCTAATATTACAATGTTATATCACCTAGAATAGTCCCAGCTAGGAAATTTGTATCACCACACCACATCAACACTATAGGAAAAGGAGACATAAGAAAGGTGCTAACTCTATCAAACATCAAGTATCTCCTCATAACACATTCAACATAAGAGGACCATGTCGAACACTCCCTCCCAGTGACATCAATAATATAACATCACCATCATGAAATTTCACTTGGATGCTCCAAGAAGAATATAACACATGAAGTAGCAAGCATCTGCATGCCGAGAGAGTGATCCAAAGGAATGAATGTAGCATACACAATCATGAGACGACCATCAACCATGAACATTCTCCAAAGAAGAGTATGAGAAGGCCATCAACCATGAATATTCTTCAAAGAAGAGTATGAGAAGACCAACCCACTCAACCAAGAAGTAGCATCTCCAAGCAAAGAAAGAGAGTGTGTACCTTCAATCAGGGCTGCAGGGGAGTGCCTCCCCCCCCCCTTTTGAATTGCTCTCAGAGCGCACCCCTGAAATTCGCTCCCTAGTTTTTTCACAAATTTTTTGTCACAAAGATATTCCAAACACAATTTTTGTTAAGAAACAAGCTTTTTTTAGTAGAGCAACTTAATATTCAAGCTTATGGCCCTAGTATTGATATGCAATTTAATATGCAATTCATGATAATGTTAAATTCTTAAAGTAAAAGTGACATTCTCCTTTACCTTTCATTTTCATAAATTAAAGATGAAGGAGAATGTCACTTTTACTTAAATTTTTAACATTACCATGAAATGACTCGGAATGTTTGAGAGCAGTTCCAACTTCATTGGATTTCATATGGAGAAAGTAAAATTTTAGATCTCACTCAAAATCCAACAGACTTATCAGTTTTTCAAGATTTCAGGATTGGGGGGATTGCAATATTTCCATTGGATTTTGTCATGTACTAGAGTATGAGACTCGCATGTAATCAAGAGCACCAAACCCTCTATGTACCTTCATGTTAGTGACATTGGTTGTCGAACTCCTCTATCATGACCCTATAAAAATGTACCCATCACTCAAACAAAATCTTGACTTGACATGCTACATTTTTTCTATCTTATCATTTATGTCAATTGCTTAGAGGGTGATATTAATGACAAAGATCCCAAGATAGGGAATGGTTTTGATGATATGTAGCTATTTGTTGTAGCATGCTTTTTTTGGATGCTAGAGGCCATCTAGAGCCTATTTGTTGATGTATTTTCAGTTCAAAGATAGATCACACTCGATGCTATTTTGGCGATGTGCATCCTTACATGCTATATTTTGAGAACTTGTAACTTGTGGATGTGGTTGATGAAGATTATAACTTCTAGATGATTGATGTTATATGGTGTTATCCATGTTTTTATGCTTTTTATTTCTAATTCATCATTCTACATGCTTTTGTTGACATATATGCATCAAAATA
This sequence comes from Pinus taeda, assembly GCA_000404065.3. NCBI lineage: Eukaryota > Viridiplantae > Streptophyta > Pinopsida > Pinales > Pinaceae > Pinus > Pinus taeda. The sequence goes on from APFE031116657.1 coordinate 42,179, forward strand.
TATAAAAATATATATTATGTAAAAATTTGCCTTCAAACCAGGAGCTTTTGAAAATGTCGCTCCCCACTCCTGCTTCCAAGTAACCTTGCCCCCAATCTATCCAAACAGCTCCAAGGGATCAGTAGCAAGCTCCATTCGTTGTGATGAAAATTACAACGTGAGACATCATAAAATATCAACACAAATTACCATAGAATGTTAAGTATTTTATGTGCAAAATATCCTTAATAATAATTTGATTTCAAAAATGAGAGAATATGCAGGTTTTTTCTTTTGTCTTTCTTTGCTTTATTACAGATCTTCATTGTTATCAATTATCTGTTTTCTGATGAGGTACTAATTTATTCTAACATACTTCATTGCGTACAGGTTGCAGCATTGACATGGATCATAGGAATTTTCGTTATATTGGTAAACATGTCATATTTAACGAGTGGATTATATCACTGGATCATAAATACTGCACTGCCGATACCAATCATAGTATCCCTCGGAATACTTGGCATTGCTTCTTTGATAGCGTATATTGGTTTTACATTGTATTTAGCACTGAGAACAGACAGGACAGATAATTATAACTTGTCTGAAACAGTTGAAATTATAATGAATGACATGAATGAAAACCTTGTAAATGACCTTGATGAGGGTGGGCTTTTAGTAATGCTTCCTAATGATAATTTTGTGAAGGAGCTTCCAAACTAGTTGGTTTTGGATGCAACTTGTGTCCAATCCCACAATTTATCGCTGACTTCGTTAATTCTTTATTCTTTTTTTATAATATATATATATAGATTTATATATTTAAATATTTGTTCTTATCCCTGCAATATAATTCCATATCTAACGGGTGATTACAGAATCCATTATTATCTGCCCACCTTTCCTAATTGTTCAAATAATATATTTAACAGTCTGAGAAGATGACTTGAAGAAATCATGCAAAATGCTAACTGCCCAGAAATTTGCAGCCACAGTGATCTTAAGCTTTTCCAATTTGAATTTAGTCTTAATATCAAGAAAAATGCCATATGAACATTCTTGCCCAAAAAGGAAATAACTGTTCAAGAAGCTTGTGATATAAATTCAAAGAAACAAAAGACCAAAAGAAGTTATCCCTGTCAAAAATGTGGACAATTTTCTTTTTTCTTTTTGGAATAATACTTCTCATATTTCCTAAAATATATATGTACATCAAGGATAAACAAAAAGCAGAAAGGTACTTAGAGTAGTATTTACATCATATCCTCTTAAAGCAACAAGAGAACAATATACCCTGAACAGAGACTAGAGTCTAACAATTTAACATCCTTGATCAACAAAAATCTTTTCGCCATCAATTGTATACCAATAGTTTTAAAAACCAGAACCAGGTTTTGAACCAGGCCACCAATCAAACCAGGGTTCAAACCAGATTCAGTGAACCAAAATTGAAAAAAATACATAAAATAATTAAGAAATATATATTTTAAGATTTCAAACCATGATTCCAACCCATTAGAGAAAAAATGCAAAATTTGCTAATCTATATACCATGTAAGGGTGAATTTATCAAAATGGCAGCAAGTGCAATGCATATCTTACTTAACTGATCATGTGTGTAAGTACATCAACACTTAGCTGCACCGTAAAAAGCACTCAACTATGACAAGTAACGTTTGCACATGAAAATTACACATCTACTATGTCCTTATCACCATGAAAATAATAAAATGTAAAGGATTATATACTAGGAAGATTGTACTATTACTGGTTCAATGATCAGTGAGCTTAAATGTCAACTTAATGATTATTACAATTATTCAATAATGAACATTCAGACACTCAATATTATCATTTGACATTGACAGTGATCATATCATGCACTATTTTTTAATAAAAGATAGCCATTAGAATAAACTTCAACCTTCAATAAATCCACATCAGATTATGATAGTGCTTAATGATTGGTGGGCTTAAACATCGCCTTAACGATTATAGCAGTTAGTGAACACTCGAAATTATCATTTTACGGTGATCGTATCATGCACTAATTCTCAACAAAACATAGCCATTAGAATCAACTTCAATCTTTAATAAACCTAGATCACATCATGACAATAATTTTCAATGACACTTAGAGCATTTCAAAGATATGATTAATGCATCATTGAACAGACGTCAATATTCGAATTTTGAAGGCCCTTTATTTAAGTGTTTGATACTTGAGTGCCAAATTTAGACATAAAAGCTTTAGCTAGATTCTTAAGCAATGTTACCGGTACCACAACCTTATTTAGCCATGAGAAATTCTTAAACCAAGGCCTGATCTATCAGTATTCAGAACAACAAAAATCAAATCTTCAAGATACATGCAGATCTCTCTAGGAAGCTATCTGGTTGGTTAGCATCAAAACAGGCCGTTAGGGTCGATTTTACTAGTTAGGTACCAAACTGGCCTGTTCAGTACCTAACCAGTACAAACCAACCCTCTGGTCTAATTTCTCTGTCAGTTCATTACCCAGGCATGTCCAACTGGCTGGTTTGACTGCTTACTAGTTCAGATCAGCAGGGTTTTAAAACTATGATGTATACATAATTTGTCTCCATATATGACAAAAGGCAGAGAAAGAGCTAACCTCATTATCAAAAACAAAGCTGAAATTCTCAATCAATGCCAAATACCATTGTGAAAAGATCAAACTACAGATTTGAAGTCACCTTGTAAAATTGCACACCAATGTATTGTCCCTTGAAAAATGTTTTCCTATTTTCACTAAATATGCTCCCAATAAGACCGGGAAAAAGGACAATCCCATACTAAATGCTTCACTATTCTCTCTTGAAGAAAAGAAAGTGAAACTCCATTAGAGAGGCCACTTGACCAATTGTACCTTGGTGGGAAGGCCTTGATAGGTCATTAGCCAAACAAACACAGAACTTGTATGACACTCACATCGACCACACATTATGCAATCTTTGAATTCATTGGCCCTCAGCATCAAATGACACCCACCAAGCATTAAGGAATTGCCTAAGACCATGATACTGGTAAAAAATAGAGTACAATTTATGAGATTCATATTGAACCAAGGGGCGTTGAAAATCCCATTCCTAATCATGCTAAAAGGTACCTAGCATATTTATGCTCATCTTGAGGAGGTGCTCTTGTGGGATGAGACCAACAATCTTCATAATAATGGGTCAATCAATCGAAGAAAGAGCATACTCATGAGCTAGGGATTGGCAATCCTTCTAAGAGTGAGGAATGGCATCTCACCCATCCCTCCATTAAAAATTGTTTTTCATGCTTAATCATTGTGCTTGAAAGTGAGGAAAATTAGCAACACATTCCTTGAAGCTTCTAGCTCCAAATCCACCTTCTAGCCAAATCCCAATCCAATTGACTACCTAACATTTTCTCCCACGCCAAACAAATTACCTTCTTCCACATGATCCATATACTTTTGAGAATGAAGGAACCTGTAATCTAAAATCCACGTGTTGAAACGATATAACATAGCCCAAAAAAATCCCTTAAATATGCCAATATGCGTTGAGAGTAATGTATGCCTCAATAGGACTTGCCAAGGAGAGAAACCTCTCCAAACGTCGCACCATCCACTTAACTCCCAAAATACTCCCTTGAGTTGCCACATCAATCAAACCAACTCCTTGATCCTTGGGCATGATAAAAACATCCCAAGGAACTATAGGTAAGCCCCAAGCCTTGCCATACTTGACCCATAAATATGATCACAAGCATTTGTCCAATTGGTGACTCTAAGTGCTAGTAGGAAGCCAACAAAATGCATAGTAAATATAGGAAGCTTAAAGAATCCTACTCACCATATTAGATTTTCTAACAAACAATAGGTTTGTGTATCACTGGAAGCAAATCTTACATTGCAATTTCTCTATACATCGATCCTACATATCAATGGAGAAAGACCAACACCACTTGGGATGCCAAGATATCTCAATATAATGCTAAGGCAAACAAAAGTCCATGTATAATGAATCTAAGCAAAGGGACTGATCAAGAACATCCAATGCATAATTATTGTTATGATGATTAACAATAATTTCAAAGGCCTTATAAAACAATAACAAACAATCTCTAGCACCAATCACTTAATCATAATAAGGCCGCACATATAAGAGTCATTTGTGAAATGGTTGTTCACCATGTTTGAACCATTTGGTAGAGAAACACCCCTTAGTCGACGTTATACAAGTAGAAGTAAATAACAAAGGGCATCAATTGTCAACACGTAAAGGTAGGGTGCCATGGAGTACCCCATGAAAATTTCATCTATTGCAACAACTTGAAATCATTCTTCTAATTGTTATTTAATTTATCAATTTATTTGACCATACAAACAACAAATAATTCTCTACTGCAAATTTCACAAATAAACTACAGAAGAAAATGGTGTTGGAAACTAAGAAAATTCTAGCAAACACAATAAAAATGACAACTAGTTTTGGACAATTGTTCTCGGAAAAACCCATCTTGGGAAAATCAGGACAGCAGCTGAGGGTTTTATTATTATGGAGTAGTGAGAAATTCTGAGTACAATAATTTGGATGTTGAATCTAGCAATCCTACAAAGAAAAATACTGGAAAAAATCTAGAGAGGAATTTTCCTCACCCCACAAACAAATTTGGGCTTTGACTATAGCTCCAAGTGAGTCATCCAAACTACCTTTGCGCTGCCCTGTGTCACCCTAGCACAGTGTCTTCCACTCTCAGCGTGAATCAGTTGCTCCTGTAGTCGTCATGTATGCCACTAGCTGAGAAATTGTCTCTCTAGCCTTCTGGAACCCTTTCCTAACCTTTGGAACAGAAACTCAGCTTCTCTCCAGCTAAATTGAACTGCCCTCTAGAGGCTTCTGCATAGCCCCTACGTCAACTTCATTATGGTGCTTCTACCTCTCTGCAAATGCACTCGCTGGATTTGGAAATCTTCCTCCAACCTCATTGTCTTTGCCTCTCACTATCTCTGCTTCGATCTATGGCTCTCCGGCGACTGTTGCTGCTCTCTAGAAATCGATTTGCCAAGGAAATCAAACTTTTGTGTATCTTTTCCAATTGCCCGTAGACTTCTTCTTATAATCATTTGTCAAGACTCCGATTAAATCTTAATCGATGGCTCATATCATTTTTGGATTGATCCGTGTGAGTTTCTAGAGAATTCTCATCTTGACTTAATTAATTCTAATTAATTAACCAGTTTTCTTAAGTTTAGACTTAGGAAACATTAAAAATTTGAATAATAGTCTAATTAAGTCATCTCTAAGTGGAATTTTGAGAAACAATTTATGGGTTTTGGAGATCTCATGTATTCTAGACTCTCCACCAAATTGTGTGGCTAGAACACATCTGATGCTACAAAAACTAACATTCCCTCTTAGCGAGGACCGTGTTCTAGTGTTGCGCACCTTGTCACAACACTTTGTCTTTGTGTCATCTCTTGTCACGTTGTTGATGTCTAGCTACCACTGCCCACCAACCACTGCGTGACTTTGATGTTGCATCTATGTTGTTGCTGACCCTGCCATATTGTTGCCAACACTGCATTTTGTCACAACGCTTTGTCTTTGTGTCATCTCTTGTCACGTTGTTGATGTTTGGCTACTACTGCCCACCAACCACTATGTGACTTTGATGTTGCATCTGTGTTGCTGCTGACACTGCCATATTGTTGCCAACACTACATTTGCACTACAACTCATTTGTTTCTACTGCGACCCCCTCTCATTTGTTGCTACTGCCACTGAGAAGCATCCAAAATAATGAATCAATTGTGTTTAGTATGATGCATATGTCTCCTAAGTCCTGATTGCTACTAGCCTCTGCACTGTCACTGAAAAATATGCATTGCTACTAGCTCTGTACTGAGCCATTTGCTCTCTTGTCAACACTACACTTCACTCCTTAGCGTATGACTACTACTAGTCTGCAACTATCACTTTGGTATGGACTGCATCAAGTGCCACTAATCCATCTTGTTATTGAATATTGTGGGCCCTCGTATCCAGGTAATGATCCATGAGGAGGACACCTCAAGGATCCTGCCCAAACCTCTGCAACTCTAGGACTCTGATCTACTCATATTGTTGTTGCTACCTTTGTTGATGCTTTCACAATGTTGCTGCAACCATTGCAATAATTAGTTTGATCTCCCCAGATCCTGAAGTACTGGCTTCCATGGGGATATTCCCTCTGAAACTAGACTTCCTTTGAGTCTCGATCTCCCTATGGGAAATCTCTCTGCTCCCTCCTAGCAACTCACAATGCCTCCTATATTGGAAATTGGAATGCGTAGCTCTGCGCTAGGAATCTCCAGGCTAGAATTGCACCTACATACTACCACTGGGCAATTCACATTGTCTATCACTGCAACTAGTTATGCAACTGTTTCTCAGGTACTGACTGCAACTAGTTATGCAGTTGTCATTTGAATGACTAATTGCATCTGTTGACAGTGAACCTGCTACTATTATACTGTGGGTTCCTGTAGCAAAGGTGATGGTCTCGTTGCAACAATCCAAAACTGATCTAATTGATCTTCTTGTTGCAATTGTGTTGGACCCTACCCATTCGGCACATTAGTGTTTCATACTCCTTCTGGATCTAGTGCCTTACTATCTCCTTTTGAGCCTAGTCCCTGGTTGGGACCCTTCATTCCACAACTTGAACTAGACAATGCGTACTTCCTCCGACAACTAGAAGTCAAACAACTGCCCAAATCTGCATTCTAGCTAGCTCACATGGCCTCTTCTAGCAACCTCATGCGACCATCTCTAGAAAGCTGCAAATTCTAGAAACTGAAGAAACTCGAAAATCTCCCTCTTTCACTATGCTTTGTTGCTAGAACTGCTACTCGCACTCCCTTTCGAAATGAGAAAAATCTTCTTACAGCAACTGCCAATTTGTAATTGGAAAAATTTAGATCTCTAAGACTCGAGATCCCCTGAGAGAAAATTCCCCTCAGTGTGTGCTTTTCTCTTCCACCCGACATTGATTCTTCTACTGCAAACTGCAGCAAAACCCCCTGCGTCCAATCAGAAATTTGCTTAGCGAAAATATGAGTCTAGAAGAGAACTTTTCTGGAGAGATCACATGGAATATTTTCTTGGAGCCAACGTTTCAAACCCTCCTTTGTAGTTCATCATCAGGGCAAAGTTGGAGTACATGATCTAACATTAACAATATATATATAGGTGGAGATGCTTCAGAGAAAACAAGGAAAAACAAATTGGTGTGTTAGAAAGTCAAAAAATAAAAATTAATTTTTTTTGAAACGTTAAAAAGTCAAGTAAAATGAAAATGAAATTAATAACTACATGATAATGTTCAAAGACATCCTCATAAATTGAAATAGAATTGGAAAGTAAGGAATATATAAAAATATAAAGATGAAACGCTAAAATTATGGAGTAAATAAAGGAAATCAAAAACAAAATTAATGACAAACAAATTTAACAATTCTATATATAAATATATAATGATGAAAAAAAAGAAAAATGAAGAATTAAGAAATTTACAATTTCCAACATTATCAAATAAAGGAACTTCAACGATCTAAAAAACTAATAGAAAATCAAAGGAAACTAAATATTTCAAGGAATCCTAATATAAAACATAAAAACATAATACAAATAAAAAGAGAAGATCATAACATAAATCAAAATCTAGGAATGGAAAGCAGGGATCCAGTTGCTGCTAATATATTGTTAATGTTAGATTAGGTACTCCACCTTTGCCCAGATGATGAACCACAGTGGAGGGTTCGAAACATTGGCTCCAAGAAAATATTCGATGTGATCTCCTCGAAAAAGTTATCTTCTAAACATTATGGATCACAGAAGTCTAAACTCGAAAATATGAGTCGTTGTTGCTCCCTTTGACTATTGGAATCACTATCCTGGGCAAATGGACTTTTTTGCCAACCTACAACTGAAAATCAAATTTTTGCTCCTCCGCTTTTGAGCTTCTCGGTTGATCACTCATGCTCTGATACCATGTGAAAATTTCATCTATTGCAGCAACTGGAAATTATTCTTCTAGTTGTTAATATAATTTAACAAATTATTTTCCGATATAAACAACAAATAATTCTCCACTGCAATTTTCACAAATAAACTTCAGAAGAAAATAACATTGGAAATTGAGAAAATTCTGGCACACACGCACAATAAAAATATCCCCGGAAAAAACCCAACTTGAGAAAACGGTGCAGCAGTTGAGGGTTTTATTATTATGCAACAGTGAGAAATTCTGAGTACAATAATCTGGATTCTGAATCTAGCAATCCTACAGAGAAAAATACTGGCAAAATTCTAGTGAGGAATTTTCCTCACCCCACAAGCCAATTCAGGCTCTGACTACAGCTCCAAGTGAGTCATCCAAACTACCTCTGTGTTAGCTTGTGTCAACCTAGCGCAATGTTTGCCATGCTCATCCTGAATCAACTGCTCCCGTAGCCGTCTTGTCTGCCACTGGCTAAGAAAGTGTCTCTCTTGCCTTCTTGGAACCCTTTCCCGATCTCTGGAACTAAAACTCATCTTCTCTCCAACTAATCGAACTACCCTCTAGAGGCTTATGCGCATCCCCTGTGTTAGCCTCATTGTGGTACTTCTATCTCTTTGCAAACGCACTTGCTGGATCTGGAAATCTTCCTCCGGCCTCACTGTCTCTACTTCAATATTTGGCACTCTGGCAATAGTTTTTTCTCTCTGGAAATCGATCTACCAAGATATCGAACTTCTGGTGTATCTTCTCCAAGTGCCCATCAACTTCTTATAATCCTCTATTGGGACTCTAATGACTAAGATTAAATCTTAATCGATGGTTCGAATCATTTTTGGATCGATCCGTGTGATTTTCTAGAGAATTCTCACCTTGACTTAATTAATTCTGATTTATTAACCAATTTTCCTAAGTTTAGACTTAGGAAACATTTAAAAATTAGTTAATAATCTAATTAACTCGTCTCTATGTGGAATTTCCATAAGTGATTTATGGGTTTTGGAGATCTCATGTATTCTAGCCTCTCCACCAAATTTTGTGGCTAGAACACATCTGATGCTACAAAAACTAACATACCCTTGCCTAATAGAATTTGTGAACGTGAATATGAGGCAAGGAATATTCGCTAAAATGAAAGTAGAGGTGTGGGAAAATAGTGTTAACCATCCTCAAATAATACATGCCAATCCAACAAGTCAGCATATCGATAATGAATGTGCAATCAATCCAATCATAGGCTTTGTTGAAGTCAATTTTCAAGAAGGGAACTCACCAACTAATCTCCCTAACCCATTCCATAGTCTCTCATGCTAAGATCCTTGCATCTAGAATAAAATGCCCCAAAACAAATACCATTTGCTCCTTGTGCACAAGTTTCCTTACCACATCACTCACTTGCAAAGCCACCACCTTGCCCATCATTTTGTAAGTGACATTCAACAAAGTCACAGGATGCCACCTCCCTATAATGTATTTGGTAGCATTCTTTAGAATAAATTTAATTAATCCTTGGTTAAGTGACTTCACTAGACAACCTATGAAGAAGGCCTCCAATGCTAGGCAATAGAAATCATATCCCAAAGTATCTTACATAGTCTTGTAGAACTCATCTATCCCAAGGGATTTCCCATTCTTCATATAGAAAAGGCTACAAAAAGTTCATCCTTTGTAAAATCCTCATCTAATATGTCATGGACCATCTTGTAGCACTCATTCCTAACAACCACAACTAAGATTTACAACTGGTAAGGAGAAAAAATATTCTAACAATGATCACCAAACGTACCTCGAATCTCACTTGGATCCTCAAACAAACCATAAGATTTGCAAAGACCGGGAAACTTTACCCTTCCGCATACTTTCTCATGAAGAATAGTGGTATGTAGATCCTCCTAGAAAATACAAACCTCCTCCAATTTTTGCTTCATATATTGGTGCTCCAATCTATGCTTGCAAGCTATCATGTGACCCAAACCTCTCATGAACTTAATAGTTCTCTAAATAGAGGTCTCCCACCATAACCACCAACCTTTATCCCCAAAAGGGTGAGGAATAAGGTTACAAATTTGATGAACAAGAAAAGAAGAAAGTTCTATTGGTTATTGTAAAACTTGCATAAAATATGATGACATACTCTAGAAACAAATCAAGTAATGACAACAAACAATAAAATCAACCCTTGAACAAGTGATTAATAAATAAGCTAGAGTTGAACTAATGAATTAAACTACGATTTAGTTAAATAGCTAAGTATGAAAATTAAAATGCATGTAATAGCCCTAGGAAACATGATGTCTAGCACTAGAAGGAATATAAAATAAATAATTTAAAATGCATTGAAAGGATAAATTCTAAGCTAATCACATGCATAATTACCCTAGACGTCTAGCCTAACTATGCATCGAAATGTATGTATACCTGTTATAAACCATAATTTAACCCTAGAAAAATAAAATATAAGTTAAATGTTTGGATTTTATGATCGACTATTGATCTGTATTGGAACATTATATTGTTTTTCATCCATCCTAATGCTTTTAGAGTGGAAAAATTGAAGAATCATCTTAGGGGACCATTTTTACCTGTGGGACCTAGTTTGGCAAATTAGGGTCTGAAACCTTCAGGGAGAATTTTTAGGCATCAAATGACAATTTTTGGGGGTAAAACTTTTTCAATTAGTGTGGCACCTTTTTTTTCATATTCTACACACAAATACCTTTCCAACAACACAAAAATCACCTCAATCAGATTCCATATGCAAAAGTTATGCCACTTAGTAGTTGATCTTCATGTTATCACCACCCCTAATTCAAGAGGATGCCACATTAGCCCCCATTATTCATGGAAAAGGGGCTATAAACGTGATTATTATGAAGAAGACTTTAGAATATTCATATTGTAGCTCTAGTTAAGAGTTGAGGGAATCAAACCTAACTACTAGTAGGCTATCGGGCTATGTTATAACCAGACCACTAGGAGGAAAATGCTTCCATTTTTTTTCGAGTGCATTTGTTTCATAGATGAGAAGAGTAGCCAAGAGGGATAGGGAGAGAGCACACAAAGAGGATTTGTGCACTTGTAGTAACACATAGGCCACAGGCAATACTTCGACTCACAATCATTTTCTATTTAGAGGAGTAGAAAGAGAGCAAGGTGGCCTCACCTTCTCGTTGGGTTCTCTCCTCAAAGGGATTCCCAAGTTCTATCTTGTGTCAAATCATGGTTTGTGAGTTTTTATTTCATTTTTCTCTATTTTTATGCATAAATTTTAATTTGCATGCATACATAATAACTTGTAATCTACGAATCTATAAATCTAAAGGGAAATAAACCCTAATAGTTTAGATTTCTGATTTTTAAGTATAGTTTTATCAAATATGTTGTGACGAACTATTTAGTGGAATATCCACGGCAGTTTACAAATCAACTATTGGGTGAAGACTAGTGCATACTCATTTTTTAGGCATATGGGGTCAACTAAGGACTCCCTTGGGAGAAACTAAGTGAATCTAGGGTGATATTTGTTGAAATATGTAACTAGGTTCAGTATTCATAATTACATGAAATCATGATTTTATGTATTTAATGAAAAGTGAAAAATAAATTTATTATTGTTATTCTTGAGTCATGGGTTTCATTCTCAAGGGAAATTTATTTTTAGGTCCAGCAACCATTGAGTACTCCTAGGTTGTCATAAAGTAAGTTGAGTCATTGTCATGTATTGAAGACCCATTTGGGCATCTTACATATTGCAAAGAAAATTTATGAGTCAAAATAGAGTCAAAAGACCCTACAAGACCTCATCATGGTGCAAAGATCAAGTCGGCCTACATGAAGGTGCAAGTCAGCCTAAAGATAGCAATTTGTATCGCTGACAAGCCTATAAATAAGAAGGAACTTGACCTCATTTGGACACTCACTCACTCAAGTTCAATTTCCTCAAAGCAAGAGCTTGAAACATTTGGGTCTCTTTCTTTCTCTCTCATGTTAGGGTTTCTACATTTGCTGGGCAAGTCGAAGTTTTGAAGAGTTGTTAAGAAAATCGAAGTGTTGGAAAATTGTTGGGTCGAAGATCCAGAAGAATTTGCTAGGCAAGTCGAAGTTCCTGAATAATTTGTTGGGCAAGTCGAAGTTGCAGAAGAATTTGTTAGGCAGGTTGAAGTTGCAGAAGAATGTATTGGGCAGAAGAATCCACTAGGGATCGAAATTGCAGAAGTGGATGGAAAGCAAGAAAGGTTTGACTTGGTATTGGAGGGTCTAGGTCAAGGGTCATAGTTCTTTGAATTCATCAATTGACTTTCTATAAGAAGAGAAGAATTATTGTGGGTTGTCCTCTCAGTTAGAGAGGTTTTGGCCTTCGATGATCGCATATATCTTGTGTCCTCTTATTTTTCTAATCTTTATGGTTTGGTAGTTGTTTGATGAAAATAACACTAAATATAATCAAGAAAAAGAAAAATATAATAAAGTAAAAATACATCAAAAACAATGATCAAAGTAAGAGAAATCACCTACACTTCCTACCTCTAGATTTCACAACATGGTTTAGAGCTAAGGTGAAAAGACAAGGCAGCTTGGAGAAGGACACTCAAGGGTCAAAGCACTAGAATATCATCAAGAGCATAAATCGTCAAAAAGATGAAAGGATTGAAGTAATTTTGGCTCTGTTTTGGGCTATTCTTGTTCACACATGCGAGGAGATTAGGGCTCATTTGTTGCAGTGGAAGCCAAATTATTACACACCTACGGAGGTTGAAAACAAGTGAAAGACAATCCATCTTGCAATTCAAGTTGCAAAATAAGAAACCTCTATCCAACTGAAGAAGAGGGGTAAAATATTTGTCTTTCTCCCACATGTGTAGAAACTAGGGTTTCTGCAATGACCAGAAATTGCAGGGGTCGAAAAGGAGGTCAAAGAAGAAGCTACAACTAATTGAAGGAAAAACTTACTAAAGTTGAATTTGAGAAAGGGAATCTCATCAAGGAGAAAGGTGTTGTCATCATCAAGGAAAAAAGGCAATCTCCCTCTCTTTGAAGGATCACTTTTGAAGGAAGACATCTTCTATTATCAACATCATCATCAAAATCAAGAAGGCATCAAGTTGAAGATATTGTCATCAAGGGGTATCTTCACAAGTAAGTATCTTTATGTCCACATCTAAATCTATCAAAATGACTTCAAGGAAAGCAGCAAATTGGTTGGGTCATCAAACTTTCTTGCATGGAAGAAGAGGACAGATTTGATCCTCATAGAAAACGAATTCATTGATCATGTTAAGGGTTCAACCACTAAACCTCCAAAGGAATAAGCTTAAGCTCTAGTGCAGTACATGAAAGTGGAAGTAAGGGCTAAAAGGATCCTTATAGAATCCATCAAATATCCCCTCATACCATAAGTATCAAAGTTGGAGACCTCAAAAGAAATATACGAGAAGCTAGTAGGATTGTTCTTCGTAAGTACTAATGGAGAAGTGATATCAGTAAGACAAGAACTCTACAAGGTGAAGATATCGAAGGAAGATGGAATAGCCTCATACTTTATGAGGGTGCCATAAATAAGATACCAACTACAATAGTTGGGAGAAATAACGTCCGATAAATAAATGACCACCATAGTGCTCAATGCACTACCAGAGAAATGGGGCAATTTTAGATCAAGAATCTATGGAAAGAAGGAAGCTACACCATTCAATGAACTTTGGTCATAATGTAATATTGAATAAACCAGGTTGAAGGCAAAAAGCGATGTAGGATCAAACGAGCAAGTTCAAGCGTTTGCTGCCATGGCTAGGAGGAAATGGAAATTTGGAAGATTTGGTCCTCATAAAAAGAACAAGTATATGTTGAAAATACAATGTTATTGTTGTCATGAATATGGGAACTATAAGATAAATTGTCCTAAGCTCGAGATGGACAACAACAAAAGAGGAAGGGAAGAAGCCCATGTCACTGAAGAAGTGGAAGAAGCAAAGAATAAATCAAATGAGGAAGTGAAAGATCTCTACTAT
>APFE031116661.1:0-13043 GCA_000404065.3 Pinus taeda
GTTGTAGTCTCAATTAGAGGTTTAGAAAAGTAATTTAAGAACGATGAGAAATTGTGAAGCAAACGTAAGACATTTGACAAGTTGCACAAAGGAAACTCGGTAGTGGTACTAAGTGAACATTACTTGATCAAAGTTCATACCCTCTCTTTGGCACTACCACCTTGCAAGACGAAGAAGAAATATGAAATAGATGTGCAACCCACTAAATAAATTTGCAAGGTTGTTGCAACATATATAGGTGGTCATGTCGTGTTGCAAAATGAGGTGTTGGCCCACTCCCATTTTCGATAAATATTTGTCAACCTTTGAATTTTCTTTCCTAAAAATGTGATCAAATGATATAACCCTAAAGATTCTAATAAGCTCCATAATTATAATCATCCTCCAATCCAATAAAAAAGTGTATAAGGAAGTATTACCTTTCATCCAATCTATAACAACCTTTGAATCCCCTATCACTTGTAAGTTTAGATTGTTGAAGTGACAAAATTAGAATGATTAACATAACGACTAACTCTTCTTATTGTAGTTCTAGTTAGGTAGTCATATTTTTGTTCCTAGACCAAATTAGTCATTCATGTTAGTTATTTTTAATAGTATTATTTATTAGCTAGTCATTTATGTTAGTTGTGTTTAGTTGGGTCTCTTAATATTGCTAATTTTTTGTTTTATTTCACTTGGAAAAGTTGTGGCAACTAATGTTTTTAGTCACCTAGTCACTAATTTCACCATTTTCTACTAGTGGTCACTAGTTCTGCTTCATCGGCTTTAGATGCATTTTCCAAAATATTTTTCTTCAGCTCCCCATTATCATGTTGAAGTTGAGAAATGACTAAATGAGTCTTTTTCAACTATTCATGTAGTTCCATAATCTCTTTATCCTTGTCATCAATGTTTTCTGATATGGTGCCTTGAACTTTAGTAGGTTTTTCAAGTATTTTCTCCATGTATAACCTCTTTGCAACAACTCTTGTGTGTGGTTTCTTGGAAATCTCCACCACCTCAGGGGAGAGATGGAGCTTTTTTCTTATTTCCCTACCAAACTGGTCAACTGAAGTCTATGGCCTTTTTACTGAGATGTCTACTGTTGGTTGAACATCTTTGCCACTGATGCGGGTGTATCTTTTTTGCTCCAAGGACTATCTAAAAGTGTAGCTGTCAAGTTGGATGAATCCAAAAATGCTTGCCATGATTGTTTTCTCTTCCTCATATCTTCCACCACTAACAATTTGATCAAGGATAAATGAAAGAGACTAGGGTCCACTTGACTCTTCTTACCTTGAACCTTATTTTCCATCTTACCAATGCTCCTAAATAAGTAGAAAGGTAGATTGAAGGGGCTCTTACCTTTAAAATGCATCAACAACCTAAAGTGGTACTAAAACACCCTCCCAAATATGCCTTCACAAGTGAAGTATCTCTGAATCACCTTGTGTAATTTACTATAAGGTTCAAGAAGATATTTTCTTGGAACAATAGCCCCATATTTTTTGTTTTTATACTTTTGCTTTAGGAAATCTTTGTAATTGGCCATATCTAATGGCATGCCATTGAACCATTGTTCTCCATGAAAAGGGATATTTGTAGCAGCTGAGATTAGTAACCTCTAAAATTGGGAAACTCAAATTTCCAACCTTGGCTTCAACACTGGTGAAGTTTAAGGCAAATTCTTTGGTAACCTAAACACTTTAACCATGTATCTTTTCACAAAACTTGATGCAACCAATCTGCTCAAATGCAACCTTGATAGATGGATTTGATTCCACCATGGTAGGGTCTTGAGGCTCAAATCAGACTATGCCACCCCCTCTATACCTTTTCTTCCTGTCTGGTGTTGTCATGGCTCACAATGAAAAACTTTCTAGGGTTTTACAATACAATGACAATGCTCAACAACTTAGCGCAACAAGAATGAAACAACGAAAGAATTAGGGTTTGGGTTATGTTTTTTGGCAAGATTTTTAATGGTAAACTCTTGTGTTTAAAATATCAAACTGCATGAATTTAATTTACAGGAAAAAAGACATCATCAATCTATTTTTGTGCACAACAAATTACGAAAACACAGGCATAGTGAGGAAAGCGCAACAAGTTGAAGATTATGAGGGTCGAAAGGCCATGTAGATTCTCTCCTCAACTGTTAAAGATAAACTAGACTACATACACCATGATTTATTCCAGGATAGAGAGTTTTGAAACATGAATGCAGTCACGATGATGAGAAATCTCTCAATTTGCAAAAGCATAATGGATTCCCTACAACCAAAATGCAACAACCCTTGTTTGATATCTAGGGAAAATGAGGAGGATAAGTAACATGCTCAATGTATTTTTGGAGGTTATAACATGTCTTTTTAATCCTCCACGTGGTCCCCGACTCCTTTTAGCCTCTATGATGACTTTTCAAATCAATTTGTTCAAGCGTAACACAAAGGAGAAGTGCAACAACAACTTATGGTGACAAATATATGATGTACTACCTGATTTTATCATGTAAATAATTAATTGTCCTAATGATGAGAAACCAAACCCATTATTTACCTTTATCCATTATTTGATGACACATTAACCTAGACTTACCAAACCTAAACCTTTTAAAAATTTAATAACTTGATTTCGTTCACCACTTGAAATTTTAGTATATCCTATCCTAAACTCACCCCAAGACTTGATCTTTATGATATCAAAAAACACTTTACAAATTTAGCAGAATAATAAAAATACAAAACCTGACTTTGATTACTATAACATAGGACACTAACAGTTAGCACTATTATTTCAATGTTGTGTCATTTTCTTTCCCCTTTTTAAGAGGAGATATCCTCGAAAAAAAGTCATAACATCTTGAATTCTATTCTATAGGCACTTCAAATATATTCCACATCCACTTTAGATATATTACACATCAAACTCCCAATTCTTTATGCATTGTATATTATACTAATATTTTCCCTTTGATAAGAAAACATGAAATTGATGAATATTTCCTCCTTTCATTTATATCACTAAATTCTCACTTCCAAATTAAAACATTCCTTGTAGGTTGTATAGTAATAATCATCCCATAGTCTCATCATAAATAAGTTTGAAAATTTTGATGTTTATTGGTCCTTATCTCATTGGGATATAAAAAAGCTTAAAACACTTCAACCTTCCAATATTTCATGAAGTTTCCACAATGCATCACTCTAAAAGGTATACCTATTAAGAAGTGCAAACATAAAGATATTATTAACAATGAAATTCTTATAGTTATTTTTTTAATACAACCTCTTTAAGATACACATGACTTCCATTAATTTTAAAACAATCAATTTGTGCATAATCCACCTTAATTCACTCAAATATGATTTTTCACGCCTAGTTTGCACATGTAACTTGGTAAATTTAGCCTATTACTAGTCTCAAGTGTTACTTCATATTGTATGACCTCTTCCTAATCTTCATATTTAGGATTTCACTA
Source organism: Pinus taeda (assembly GCA_000404065.3). NCBI lineage: Eukaryota > Viridiplantae > Streptophyta > Pinopsida > Pinales > Pinaceae > Pinus > Pinus taeda. Next base: position 3,464 of record APFE031116661.1, read on the forward strand.
TCATTCTTTCCTTCTTCAAGAGGCTACATCCCTGGAGAAAAGCCAACTAACAAACTAACAATATTCACCATGAATCCAAAATTTCAATCACTCCATCTTACTTAACCAACTAATCCACATCACTATTACTAGGTTTTTTTATTCACTCATCCTCCAATGGAAGTAATAAAATATGGTCTCAATCCTTGCATCTTTTCTTCTTTTATTTCATCTTTTTTTTAATATTCAAATAGATTCTTTATCAATTATTAATTTACACTCAATTTTCTTATTAAATCAAATACCACACTCATAAATATTACAAATAATAATTTTATAAACCTTCATACAATGAAATATTACAACGTACTTGTAATAAATAATAAAATAAAATAATAACTTATCAATCCTAAGATAATATCTTAATATTAACTAAAGAAATTCAACCTTCATTACCCATTTCAGCATAGTACTTTAATAATAATTAAACAAATTCAAGCTCTATCATCCAATTTATTAAATGGATTAAGCCATGTCTTATAAATTTCTTCCCAATATTTAAAACTTCTATTCATTTTTATACTATATATTAATATATGTTATACATAAAACTCATTATTAATATTTAAACTAATTCTTTTTTTATTTATTATATAACTAGAATTACCTTTCCAAACAATAGACTCCTTCAAAAACGAAAGTTTAGGCACAAAGCTTTATTATCCCTAACCTTATTTAAACTAATTATTTCTTAATTTATAATTCAATTAGAATTACCTTTCCAAATAACAAATTGTTTTAATTAGGCATAATTCATACTTTTACACGTGATGTTTTTATTCTCCACAATATTTTATATTCGATTTTTATTTTTATATTTTATTTTAACACTATACATGATAGCCATGAATACACATTGAAGATGAAAAATGGTCAAATACAAGTCCATGCACATGCATCATGACAATGTATATTATTGGAGTTGGGTGGTGCTTTCAAAAACCTTATTGTTCCATCCATATTTCAGAAAAGCCATTAACATATTGGCAAATGTGGGATCGAGGTTTGGTATAGTTTTCAAAGAAGCAAAGATCAATCACCTTTTTAAATATTTAAATTAGACAAGAATAATATTAATGACTTTGCATAGGTCTTACGTGGTAAGTAAAGTTGTATAGCAAGAAAATTTTGTTGCTCACATAATTTGGATTTCCTTCAAAAGTTATTAAAACCATGACTTTGAATTATTATGCTTTATCTTTGTCCCATCCTTGTGATTGATTCAAATGGAGGGAGGAGGAAGAGAGTCTTGGATGGAGGCTATATTTTTATTTATTTATTTTTACCTTTTCACTACTTATCTGAATTTTCAAAGACTCAAAACCTTGATTTCGTTCATTAAAAGATAATTTAAATAATAAAATTAGAAATAAATGAATATAAAAAAGGTTGAGATAACTAAAAACAAGGTACCATGTTATACATTAAATAATTAATTTGATTTTCATGAAAATCCATACATAGTAAAAAGAAAAATCATTACCCTTTTATGATTGTCTAAACAAATTGAATTTGACATGTATGGGTTAAAAATCACGTATCCTTGTATTTTTTTTCTTCTTTTTTTTTTCAAATCACAAATATTTTTTTAATCATCTCCCAATTATTTTTACAAAAAGCATCTATTTCTTCCTTTTTTCTTTATTTTTTATTCTCTCAATTTCTTATATATTTCCACCTAAATTTTCATATACCAAGAGACTCGATAATACTACGTGGTATTACTAAATAATTTAAGACCTAAAATGAATTTATTTAAGAATCAATTTTAACAATCCAACTTGTATAATAGGCTTTAACAAAATTATACATGCATGTTAGGGCTCATAGGCCTTAAGGGCTATAATCGACTCTGATACCATATGTAACAACCCACAATTTAAATATACAACTAATTTTATTAATCATGTGATTAATAATCAAAACACAATTATTCAACTAATTAGCATGTAATTTCGAAAATATCAGCATAGACGACTTACCTGTAGCAATGATATTCCTTGTAATTTTGAAGTTGATCGTTATTTGAATCCCGCTAACCGGAACAAAGTTTTTGGGGACAACTCTCCACCGAACCATAGGCTCAACTGCATATAATCATTTCTTCACTATTTTGTTAATGGCTTTTCTAGGGCCTTATTGTTATTCCAAGGTTTACACCTTCAATAAATATGGATCTACCTTCAAAGTAGCAATTGGAGTACTATACATGATCCAGTGGATCAAAATAATGCTCAAATTGAAACTGTATAAAAAAGCTTGAAACATGTACTATTGGATAGATATCATTGATCTAAATCTAACGCAACTTGTTTCACTCAAATCCAACATCGAATGCTCCCAGAAACGCGTTCTGATCAATTTGGGAAACAACTAAAAATTTTGGAAAAAAAAGTTGCAGGTACACCTTGTCAGCAGTTTATATGCATATTGGGCCATGAATTGGTAGGTGATTGGGTTCTTCATCAGCCAATGGTTGATCGACACTTGCTACAACGTGATTGGATTGAATTTGGTTTGTTTTTATTGGTTAATGGTTGGTTTGGGTGGACTAATTAGGAGGAGCCACATGGGCCAATCCTCGGCTACCACATGGCTTCTTAATGGCTAATTAAAATTTGTATGGAGGTTGAACAACACACCCGGGCTTCGAAACCAAGACCATGTCCCAAGAAACCAAGGCACAAACTAATGCACTGAACATGCTTCTTGTTAAAACATAGTTTTAAAAACATATTTAAAGTTGTTATATTGCAAGAGAAAATATTACATGAAGTAGGCATTGTTACAATAGTAACTATCTTTTGGTTCATAAACTACCTCCATTAGAATATTTTTTTCAATATTTATATTGATTACATTTTCTTTTAATCATTTTTGTCATATTCTAAAATGTCTAACCATTCGGCCATAGGGTGTTGGATAGATGGTGATCAGTTCAATTCTCGGCCCTGATCAAGGTGATATATTAGACATGACGAAGATGTAATCCTACCAAGCTTAGAAGAAAAAAATGTCTAACCATTTCAATCGCTAATTAATTTCATGAGTGAAGTAGGATTTTATCAAGGCACATATTTGGTAAATACTCATAAACTAGTAACCTTTATGATCCTTCTGTTCAATGGCCTCGAATAATGTTCACAACATTTCAATGCCAAATCTTGGCCACAAGCGTAACTTGATTAAAAATCTTCCCTCCCTTGCATAGATGTTAAGGATAACTTTTTCATGGCTATTTATTTTCCATGTTGAGTAATTCCTTATGATACTCAGAGAGATAAAAGACCTATGTAAAATATTTTGTAAAGTATTTAAGCTGTAATTATTTTTCTACTATGTATTTGTAGTCATTATCTTAATTGTGGATTTCAGAATATTCTAGAAATTAAATAAATAGAAAAAAAGTTTGTCAAATTTCCAAAATATTTCAAAATATGCAATCCTTAGTGTGTTTTTCCTTTCGAGCTAACAATATACTCCTAACAGTAAGCCCACCGATTCTTATACTAACCAGCACCAACTTTCTAATTAACTTATGTTAGCTTGTATTAGAGCCAAATCCTCCCTCTCCAAGCTTGTTATCATCATGAAATTTTTCCATATTAGTTAGTAATATTTTCATTTTAAACATCACTATTTGTTGATCCTAAGTGATTAGTGTGTCTTCCTTGAATTTCCCATGACGTATAAAATGAAAATGAAAAGCTACATTTGAAAATATTTGGGAAAAGTTTAAATGAGGTCCAAGTTTATTCTCTTTATATGGATAGATCGCTTCAAAAAATGCAAGTAAATTTTTTTTTCTCAAAATAAATTGAACATTTAATCATAATGTTAATATATAGGTTTTTTGTATTGTAATTGTGATGATGCATCATATCATATTTTTTCACCCAAATAGGATAGATCCATTCGATGACGCTGAACTTAACTCGATTGCAATTGGAATTGGGATGGTTATTCAACAAATTAATGATTGTTGGGTTAATCCATCAAACTCTACATGACACTTTAATATAATTTGATTGTAGATTTTGAAGCATTACTAAAATTTGACATACTTGAACATAATTTAATTGTATATTTTGAAATATTACTTAAATTTGTTTGATATAAGGAAACTTAACTACTTGAACTCACTCATGTCCATCAATTTTCAAAATATTCCAAAATATAAAATTAACATAAATATGATTTTCTAAATATTCCAAATCTAGAATCAACATAAAAATGATTGTTTCCAACTGTTTATGTAACATTTCTATAGTATATATTGACTACGGGCACTCAAATACCAACTAAACCATGCTAAATCATATGAACCTAGGCATATTATGATTAGACCCCATGTTTAGATGGGTATTTTCTAATGAAGATGGAAAATCAATTTAAAGAATAGACATAGAAATCATCTGGCAGCATTTCCCATAAAACATGTTTAGTTATAGGCTATTATACCATCTCATATCATCATATGCAGTACCTTCACATAACCTTACAAATATGGAAGACTTCAATCTTTTCTAAGTTGTAAAGAGGAATACGAATAAAAGGGCCAAGAAATCTCCCATGACACCTAAATTTATGGGTATTTTGATAAATGGATATAGAAAGAGACCATACAATAACATAGTTTGATGTGATTTGCTTCTCAGTAAATTACATTGATTCAATTGCTTGAAGCTACATGATTAAATAGACTTACAATTGGTAAGAATAGATATGCTAATCTTAGATCACACATGAATTGTATGTAACCCACCTAAATTTGCATGATAACTTAGTGTAACTAGGATTAATTATATCCAACACTTCCCCTCAATTGCAACCACTAATGCCTACTATTCTAAGTCTAAGCTAGATTTACAACACCTAAATTTTCTCTATGAAACTCAAATACCTCTCTTTTAAATGGCTTTGTGAATATGTCACTAAATTTCTCTTTTGATTTACAAGATTCAAAATCTATTTCTCCATTGTTTATAGGTTATCTAATGAAGTGATATTTTGTATCAATATGCTTGCTTTTATAGTGAAAAACATGGTTCCTTGAAAACGTTACGCAGAGCTATTGTCATAATACACTATAGTTGGACCCTCATTTTTATGTTGTAGATCATCTAATACTTTGTGTAACCAAATTTCTTGACAACCTATTGTTGTTGTTGCTACATCTTCTACTTCAACTGATGAGATAGTCACAATGTGTTTCTTCTTGGATGCCCATGATATCACTCTTGAACCAATATGAAAAATATATCCCAAATTACTCTTCCTATCATCCATGCTACCTAAAAAGTCATTGTCATTGTACCCAACTAAAATATCACTATTAATGTTGGCGTATAATATTTCATATCCTATTATTCTAACAATATATATCAAAATTATTTTTCCTCCTTGCCAATTTAAGTCTTTTCAAGGCTCCATGAACCTAAAAATGAAAATAATAGCATACATAATGTCCAATCTAGTAGAAATAAGATACTTAAGACTACCAACCAATATCTTGAATACAGTTGAGTCTACATTCAATCTTATAACTGCTTTGATGAGCTTTGTTCCTATTGCAATTGGAGTTGGTGTTGGTTTTCAATTCAACATCCTGAATCTCTTTAGCACATCCATGGCATACCTTGCTTGAAACACAAAAATACCTTAATTTGATTGAGTAACTTTAATACCATGAAAAAATTCCATCAAACCCAAATCAATCATTTCAAACTCTTTCTTCATAGCTGATTTATATGTTTCCATTGATATATTCCATTTAAATATCATATCATCATCATCATATATACAAACAATTAGAATTTGAACTTGCTCATTCACCTTTATAGACAAGATAGTTTCATTGTTGCTTCAATTGAATCCACTACTGATAAGATATGAATTATTCTTGCTATACTAAGCTTTAGGAACCTGCTTAAGTCTATAGATAGATTTCTTGAACCTACAAGCCTTATTTTCATGACCTTTTATCTCATATTATGTTAGTTGATGCACACATGCTTCTTCCAAAGTTCCATTTAAGAATGTTGACTTTATCTCCATCTGGTATGTGTTGAAATAGTCTAAGGCCACCAAAATTTAGATGACCAAACTTGAAGTGCCATAACCAAAAATCATCCAAGACTGTTGTTTTTTAAGAAAATGAATAATCATGTTTATCATACTTCATGGAAAGAGGATAAATCTTATTCTTTGTCATCTTGACTTTGGAAATCAACATCTTACTAGGAGGTCTATCACATATGAAGTAATCATCTCCTTTAAGACTACATTATACCTGTTTGAGTAAGTTAACGAACACTAAGAAGAATATGTTTCAAACCTAGAGCATAATACACATTTGGTATGTGATTTTTTTTTACTATTTTTGTGAGGATGTTAACCATTCATTTTCCCATAAATTTTAGAATATTATCTGACCCCAACTTGATATCAGTCTGTTGAAGCCTCGAAATTGTTGCTACAACATGGGGGAAAACCACCTGGTCCGAACCTTGGTTAGTAACTCCTTTTCTGTTTGGTGTAGTGGCTCCGATTGGGGATAATGGGACCAGTTTTCGAGAAGAGATTTTGATAGTGTTGATGGGGTGATATATGATGTAATGGGGGAATTATTAAGCTAAGTGTGATCTAATCTAAACTATTAAACACATGTATATCTCCTAGTTTGAACACTATTAAATTATAACTATGCATGGGAATAAAGTAAAGTATGTGATCTACAATAATGTCCTATAGCAGTTGGTAATAAAGATCATTCAACTACAATAAGAAGTGAAATCATTTAACAATAATCATTTTGGATAAATAGTTAGCCAAAACAATTGTGAAAGATATATTTCATATGTAATCATTCATATATTCAGCATAAAGTTGAAGCCAACACCATACAAAAGTGCAATAATCCTAACCGAAATTCAAACTTTCATACATAAAACAATTTGAAGAAAAGTTATTCCTTGATACATAAATAAAATAGAATGACAAGATAAAAGTACCATATATGATAATTTCTGCTCATGTGTTTCAGTAATATTGACTTAATTCCAATCAATCCAACATCTTCTAAGAGTACAAAAGTGCAATTTCAATAGAGCATTCCAGATATTCAAAAGAAAATAAATCTTGTTCCATTCATTCCATAAAAACCTCCTCAAAGCTATAGAAGTGCATGTTTTGAAGAATGTTTCCGATAAAATTTCTAGACCACTCTCTAAATGCATGAGAGGGGTTTAAATACTAAACTATAGGTCCTAAAATAGATTATTACAAAAAATATATGAGGAGGTTTAAAACGACCTTCCTCAAATTATGCTAAATAAAACTAAAATAGAAATAAAACAAAGTGACTAACTCCTTTGCATTTTATCCTTAAGGTCGCATATATATGTCATTGGTTTGAGCTATGTCTGTTGGCCAATCGCAGATTTCAACTGTCCAGTAAATATAGTGTCCGTCAGTGCTGGCACCATTTTTGTGTGGAGGTGGTTAAGCATCGCAAGTCCATCCACTAGATGTATGGTTTGACTAAGTATTTCCAGTATGCTTCCCAATTCAGCTTGCCCATTTGTCTGATTTCCTCCTCCCTTTCGTTTGCCGCCTGTCTCCATTTTTGTTCTAGTTGTTTGGCATTTGGAAGAAATCTTGGTATAGATTCTGCAACCAGGTTGGCACGATGTAGATTTTCGTTAATGGCGTCAATTATGATGTTTTTTGTTGCGACTGTGACCTTCATTGCCCTTTTTTCTTGCTTGAGCCGAGAATCCCAGTCTACAAACATAATTTCCTTATGTGATTCCTCCAGTTTTGGCAAATCAGCCTTCCTCCCATCTTCTAATTCTTTCTAGGTGATAAATTCAAAAATCCTTTGATGGATTTCGTCATACTCAAGCCTCATGTCGACGACTTGGCTTGTTAGCTTATCACTGATCTGGCAATAAGGACTTATTTGCGAGATCTTCTAGCATAGAACTTCCTTTTGCTGCATTAGTTGGGTGTTAAGGATGAGTGTTTCTTTTACAAATTGATTGATTTGTGGACTGTCTTTATACTTATCTATCATAGCTTGAATCCATGAATATTTTTCTACTAGGTTAACTTGATGTTGTATTTTCCTCTATTCAAACTCCTACTAAAGATTGGCTATTTGTAACTCTTGTTACACTGAAATTTGTCACCATGACTATCTGCAGTTAATATGGCTCCATCAATAGTCATATTATCCTCCTTGTCAAGCCTCATACCTCTGCTCTTCATGTCAAACTTCAAAAAGAGAGAAAGTCACTTAAAAACATGTTTATCTCTGGGTACGCAGGTTCTCTCTACCTTGCCTGTGTGTACGCACTCCAAACACACTGTGCCTGCGTACTTGTACGCTCTGTAAGCCAAAGGATGGGTGCGTACCCTGTAAAGGTCAAAAGGCGCGAGTTTCATCTTTAAAAAGTTACTTGTGGTCACTTCTAGAGCCTTCTAGAAGAGTGTTTGACGTGTATTGATCACCTCCAGATGGTTCATGCATCCCTATGATAGAGGAACTTATCCCATCAAGAGAGGAGCTACCCCATCCAAAAGAGGGAGTATCCCATTGATGTTGGAACTGAATAACCTCCTCTAGAATACTATAAATACAGGCATTGGCCCAAAGGAGGGGAGGTTGAAAGCTGAACATTCTAAAGGGTAAATGCTGCTGGAATTAGGACTTCCATTGTTGACTTGTGAGGAGAGATCACTATCCTTCCTTGTTGCCATATTGGGAGTGGGTGAGCTTGTCAAAGTAGAGGAAATCTCTTGTTGGACCCTGGGAGGAGCTTGCACAACACCAAGGCTCAGGTTGTAATGGTTCCTTTTTTGTTTCCTTAATACAAATAAGTCCATTCTTCTCAATGATTTGTTGTTAATGAATTATTTCATGTACTCCTTGGTCTATATGATGAATATGCTTTGTTTTATGAAATATTCAGGTGTTATGTAATCGTTTGCTTTGTTAGTGTATGCAGGTCTTAAAGTGAAGGAGGAGCTCATCTGGATCAGCAAGGCTGGACTGGTACAACAAGCGTTGGACCTAAGGTAAGATCGGAAAACACTTGATTTCTCATAGAATAACGTGTGTTTAGAGAAGGATTGCTCTTATTTGGTTTGTTTGTCACTAGAGAGTCTTAGACTCCTAGGGAGGTTAGGTTTGTCCGCAAACATAACTCTTTCCGCATGACAAATTGGCGACTCCGTTGGGGAATCCATTGATGTGTTTGATTTTTCCTTTGATTGTTACTTTGATCTGAAAAGAGTCTTACTTCTTTTGCTTTTTGGTTGCTTGACTGTGTTTTTGGGTGGCTTAGCTTAGGGTCGAATTAGAACTTAGTTTTTCCTTGTTTGACAGAAGTACGCACCCTCTGAGTTGGACACAGTGCGTACTTGTGCGCACTGTATCTGTGTACACAGAGCGTGCACACACCTGGTTAAACAGGCTGCCTGCGTACCCTGTTAAAATTAAGAAAATTTCCCTTTTTTATCATTTTATCCTTTTGAA
>APFE031116667.1:0-17220 GCA_000404065.3 Pinus taeda
CGTCTTCATCATCATCACTTCCTGTAAATAATACTGCTCTAGATGAAGAAAATGCTTTTCTGAAAAAGATAGTCAAATCCAGTAATCTGTTGTACATTCCTGTTGAAGTTCAAGTCCGTGGTGAATGGATCAGTGTTCATGCTTTTATTGACACTGGTGGTTCAAATAATCTTGCACGCCCATCTCTTTTTAAAGGGTTATGGAAGCCTCTGCAGCATATTCTTGTTTCAAAAACAATTGGTGGATCAGTTAACCTTACCCACTATGTAGATAACATTCCTTTGAAACTTGGGGGGGTTACCATCAAAATCTCTGCTATCCAGCATTATGATGCTTCTGCAAGTCTATTTTTAGGAATGCCATTTATTAATTCAGTACTGCCTGTAACAATAAGTGAAGATAAAATCATCTGCAATGTTAAAAAGAAAGCAGTTGTTGTTCCAAGACTAACAATGGCAAACTCAGAAGCCAGAAAAGAGCAGAGTCAAAAGAAGGTAGGTTCTAAGAAAGTAAAGAATGAGTCTCATGATTGGAAAGAAGTATTAATGATGTACGAGGCAAAATCACAACCTACTCAAAAAGCCAATAGAGATCCCAATTGGACTATTGAACAAACCAGTCTACATGAAGAATTGTTAAAATGTTGCTCTAACAACCCTCAGGCATTTTGGACTACAGAAAGTCCACATCAAGAAATAATAACACTGCATGACAATGGGGTAACCGGTAAATTGATATCATGCACCCCTGCTGAAGAAAGAGAAATGAGAAAGCAGATTCAAGAATTGCTAGATCTTCAGCTGATTGAAAGAAGTGAATCCCATTACTCATGTTCTGCATTTCTTGTCAGAAATCATTCAGAAATTGTTCGTGGTAAGGATAGAATGGTTATTAACTACAAACCATTGAATGCAATAACCAAAATCTTTAATTATCTGATGCCTAGACAAGAAACCATTATGCAGAAAATTCAAGGAAGTAAAATTTTTAGCAAATTTGATATGAAATCAGGCTATTATCAGATACAGATTGCAGAAGAAGATCGCCACAAGACTGCTTTCACATGTCCTGCAGGTTTCTTCCAGTGGAAAGTCGTTCCTTTCGGTTTGAAGAATGCTCCTGCCTTCTTCCAACGAAGAATGGATCATATCTTCAGTAAATATGATTTTATAGTTGTCTATATTGATGATATTCTTGTATATAGCTCAGATTTAGAATCTCATTTCAAACATTTGCAAATTTTTCTTGAAGAAGCAAAGGCACATGGTCCTGAGTCGGTAATCTATAGACAGAGCCTAGAGAAAGCTAGGCAGCATTCGAAAAGCATCTCTGTTATACATTGTGATGATTAGATAAACGCTTTCTTTAGTCAATCTCTGGTTTAGATCATCAGTATGGCTCATTTCTTACGATCATTCTCGTCGATTGATAGAAAAGTAATTACTGAAGTTTCGTCTCAATCTGTTGAGAATGAGTTAAATGAAAATGAAAATCATGAGATAGTAGAAGACCCATCCAAATGGACTCCTCCTGCTTTGCAGGCTACTGACATTTATAAGCTCCCCATGACTTTTGTTTTAAAACGAAAAAACTTTCTGAAAGAGGTAGAGATAACTATAAAGATCTCTGGTCCGTCTACCCAAATTTTGGCCTTAAACTTGTTTTCTGATGATGAAATTAAGTATGCTAAAGAAGGAAAATACTATTATCTTCATTTTGGGGGTATAAGGATAGGACTTGCTCCTCTGTTTCGACATGGAATAAACACTCCTTGTATTGCTGAATTTTTTGATACCCGTCATCAAAATTATGATCATGCTAGGATTGGAACTATTATGGGAAACTTAGCCACAGGTTGTCAATATGGAACAATATATCCTGATTATGCCATCAGCCTGAATGATGTACATTTAAAAGATTGTTGGAAACTGTTAACTGGGGTTCAAGGGATAAATATGGCAGAAGAAAGTGAATATCTTTCTATAATTGGGCAAGCTTCATTTCAGCTTACAAATACTGCACACCCAAAGTTGAAACAGCCTGTTTTGAAAGATTGTGTCACTGTTGGCCTATCTAATGCTCAAGTAGAAGGTGTTTTGTATGATCCTGCTGAATTACCCGGAAATTGGTATTTCCAATATAAATCCATAGCTGATGAGAAAAAGCCTGAACTAAAAGTAAAACGAGTTACTATTGACAATGGCCAAGTTAAATTGATTCCTCCAAAGCCACAAGTATCTCGTCCGATCGCTAGGCAGAAAAGATATGTATTTCCTGTTGCTCCAACTGATGTTGCTTCTAGCAGTCATAATTTACCCAGTTTCCAAGAAGTCGGTCAGACTGAGCCTATATTATCTTCCAATGAATTGTATATACCAGAATCAAAGCCTTTTTTACCCACTGTAAATAAGATGCATCGCATAGGTTATTTCCCTCCTGTTGAAGAATGGCAATTTGCCAATCGGCGATATGTCAAAGGTGGCAAGTGGCCTCCTCGTACCAAATTTTGTACTACTTCTTCATCTTCTCGACAACCACCCACCCGTGCAGATTGTGCTCCATTAATAGAACATAATGCACAAAATACAAATGATCTTGATCAGGTATATCAAATCGGCAATTATTTAACCACATGGTGTGCTTATGCCGAAGAAGTTTTAGATGATTTGGGAAGTCAAAGTGAACTAATTTTAGCAAATCTGAAACTCCTACAAGAAGAACAAACAGCTGATCAGCAGTGCAGAGAAGAAAAAGAAAGAAGAAGAAGAGAGAAAAAGAAGAAAGAATCGTAGCCTCCAAAGTTTTCTAGAACTATGGAAATCCCTCAGAAATGGGAAACTAGTGATTCTCAAGAAGAAATAGCTGAGTCCAGTAACAGCCAAGTCAGTTTTAAACGAGAAAAGCCAGTGTCAACTTTTGCTTTCAAAAACAAAAATGAAATGGCTACTTTTGAGAATGCTGCCACTTTATTTCCATCATTTATAATGCCTTCTTTGCAGAAAGGTAACATGCATAAAGAACCAAAATATCCAAGATTAGAAGAAGATTTGTTTGCTGCTAATTCATCTGGGTATGTTTTGGATCTAGATAAGTCAAAAAATCCAGCTGAATCAATCAGAATATGGATTGGTGCTTTATACCAGATGCAAGTAGTATCTAAGTTGGATAATTTCTCAATATTCTTGTTAGCAGAAAAACGAATGGCAGGTATTGTGTGGGATTGGTGGTTCTCAGCTACCCCCGAAGAAAGACAGAATGTAGCACTAGCAGGTCTAGCTACATTAGAAGTTTTGTTACTTACCCAATTTGTTCCTGAACCTACAGATGAGTTAAAGCAAATCATTACTGATCTAACTAGGATGGAGTTGAAAGATCTAAAAGATCTAGATCAGTTTGGGTCGGAATATATGGCTAAAGTCTTTAAAGCAAAAATGAATAATGACCCTACTCAAAAAATTGCTTTCTTATCAAAACTACCTGGAAATTTAGGAGACATGATAATGAAAGATATAGACGTTCAGAACAAAAAGATTGAACAAATCTATTGGATAGATCTCCTATTCAGGTGTCAGGAAAAAGTCAAATATTTATGTTGGCAAAAATAGGTTCATAATGTTTCTCCCAATTTGAATGTATGTCGCTCTGTATTACCCTGGACTCCTTTCAAGAAAAGAAAAGCTAAGAAATATGGTAAATACAGACCAAAAAGAGTTGCAAACCCAAGAAGACCATTCAGAAAATTTAGATATGTTAAAAAGAGGAAACAGCCAAAAAGAGATAATGCTTGCTTTATCTGTAAGCAAGAAGGACATTTCGCTAGAAAATGCCCCAGGAGTTCCTCAAATAAATTGAAAGCCTGTTTTGAGATTGATGAATTTGCAGATAATTGGTCAGTAGTTGATTCAAATGATGAAGTATCTGATGTATACATTTTGACTGATGCTTCACTTTCTGATACTGAATCTCTTGATGAAATCAACCAAAAGATGAATGTTTGTCCTTCTGGTTTTGGAAATGAACATAGTGACTGTGAATGGGAAGAAGAACATCATTATAGTGATGAAAATGAAATAGATGATTATACAGAAGAATACTCAGATAATTCTTCTGAAGAAACTGTTACTCCCGAAAAATTAAAGGACTCATTCCCCCGTTTTCATTCCTTGCCTCCACAACCACTTGTGAGTTCTTTGTGTCCATATCCTAAAACAGTTGCGTCTTCATCATCATCACTTCCTGTAAATAATACTGCTCTAGATGAAGAAAATGCTTTTCTAAAAAAGATAGTCAAATCCAGTAATCTGTTGTACATTCCTGTTGAAGTTCAAGTCCGTGGTGAATGGATCAGTGTTGATGCTTTTATTGACACTGGTGGTTCAAATAATCTTGCACACCCATCTCTTTTTAAAGGGTTATGGAAGCCTCTGCAGCATATTCTTGTTTCAGAAACAATTGGTGGATCAGTTAACCTTACCCACTATGTAGATAACATTCCTTTGAAACTTGGGGGGGTTACCATCAAAATCTCTGCTATCCAGCATTATGATGCTTCTGCAAGTCTATTTTTAGGAATGCCATTTATTAATTCAGTACTGCCTGTAACAATAAGTGAAGATAAAATCATCTGCAATGTTAAAAAGAAAGCAGTTGTTGTTCCAAGACTAACAATGGAAAACTCAGAAGCCAGAAAAGAGCAGAGTCAAAAGAAGGTAGGTTCTAAGAAAGTAAAGAATGAGTCTCATGATTGGAAAGAAGTATTAATGATGTATGAGGCAAAATCACAACCTACTCAAAAAGCCAATAGAGATCCCAATTGGACTGTTGAACAAATCAGTCTACATGAAGAATTGTTAAAATGTTGCTCTAACAACCCTCAGGCATTTTGGACTACAGAAAGTCCACATCAAGAAATAATAACACTGCATGACAATGGGGTAACCGGTAAATTGATACCATGCACCCCTGCTGAAGAAAGAGAAATGAGAAAGCAGATTCAAGAATTGCTAGATCTTCAGCTGATTGAAAGAAGTGAATCCCATTACTCATGTTCTGCATTTCTTGTCAGAAATCATTCAGAAATTGTTCGTGGTAAGGATAGAATGGTTATTAACTACAAACCATTGAATGCAATAACCAAAATCTTTAATTATCTGATGCCTAGACAAGAAACCATTATGCAGAAAATTCAAGGAAGTAAAATTTTTAGCAAATTTGATATGAAATCAGGCTATTATCAGATACAGATTGCAGAAGAAGATCGCCACAAGACTGCTTTCACATGTCCTGCAGGTTTCTTCCAGTGGAAAGTCGTTCCTTTCGGTTTGAAGAATGCTCCTGCCTTCTTCCAACGAAGAATGGATCATATCTTCAGTAAATATGATTTTATAGTTGTCTATATTGATGATATTCTTGTATATAGCTCAGATTTAGAATCTCATTTGAAACATTTGCAAATTTTTCTTGAAGAAGCAAAGGCACATGGTCTTGTTTTATCTGAGAAGAAAATGATACTCTTTCAAGAAAATATTGATTTTCTTGGAATTCATATCAGCAATGGGAAAATTCAGATGCAGCCGCATGTTTTGACAAAGTTGTCTGAATTCCCTGATCGCCTAGTAGATAAACACATGATTCAGAGATTTATAGGGATTTTGAATTATGTACATAAATATATCCCTAATCTTTCAGAAAAAACTGCTCCAATTCGACAGTATATTAATGGTGGCTGGTTAGATGAAGCTACTAAAGAAGTTCAATTACTAAAGAAAGAATGCCAGAGTTTGCCTGCATTAAAACCGCCAGGTAATGGATTTCTAATTCTACAAACAGATGCTTCAGATAATTTTTGGTCAGCTACACTTCTTGAAAGAATAAAAGTTGATGAAGAAATTGAAGAAGTTCTTTGTGCATATGCCTCAGGAGAATTTCAGAAACATCAAAAAGGTTATTTTCCTGCAGAGAAAGAAACCCTAGCCATTTTCAATGGGATCCAGAAATTTGAAATTTATTTGGCCCCTGCAAAATTCTTAATTCGTACTGATTCCATGAACTTTAAATACTTCCTGACTGCAAAGATTTCCAAACAGTTGGCTCGCGGGAGGTTACTAGCGTGGCAGATATGGTTTCAGATGTATGAGTTTGATGTCGAATGGATCCCAGGAAATTCTAACTTTTTGGCAGATGCCCTGACAAGAGAAATCAACAAGGTTCATGTACATAAACAAAGTATGTTTGATATTAAGGGTAAAACTGCTACTGATGATAATTTTGACACTTTTGTACAGTGTTTTAAAATTTTAGAATTCTTTTTATTTGATATCACTGAACAAATCAAAAAATTTGTTGGGTTGAGACTAAGGAGAAATCAATGGATTCAACGATGCCAGGCATGGCAACAAAAAAAATGTTGGTGTTTTTCTAAATCTGGATGATGAATTGGTCAAAGTTTATCCTATGCCAAATATGAAGGTGAAAGTTTATTTCAAGCTACTTGATGATACCTGGTCTAGGCACTATACACCCGAAATGATAAAGGTATTGAAGACCTTAAATTATTATCACATAATTGGTGGGATTGATTTCTCTGTTGCTGTGTATGTCTCTTCAAAAATGCTAGATCTTGAAGAAATCAACATGAATGGACTTGTTGAAAGATTTTTAAGATCATTAAGAATTCCTGATATGTTTGAAGAATTGGATGCAGCCTTTTTGCAAAGAATCGATGATTGAAAATGGCAATGACTATGGCCAAGGTTGTACTGGTAAGCGTATGCCTTCTGGTGGCAATAATGACTGCAATGGGCTGCAGTGTGCAAACAATACTTGACCTGTAAAAACACACAGCAATTGGCTGAGGGGATATGCTTGTGTTGCGGATTTCAATATTGTCAGTGGTTCTTCTTACTCTCCTTCTATTCTGCCTACTCTTTGCCAAGCCACTTAGACAGTTTGTGCAAGATAGTTCCACAACTGGTCGTTTTCGTCTCACAACCCTTGGTCGCTTTTTTCTATTAGGGTTAGTTTTTTTTATTATTTTCATTATTAGTTTTGTTTTGAATAAATAAATAAAAAAAATCGACATAAATAATAAATTAAAAACTTTTGTTTTTTAATTTGTTATTTATTAAAAAATGATAATTTTTTTAAAAAAAAAATTAAAAAAAATAATAAAATAAAATTGCCCTCATTCATTTATAAACTAACTACTTGTTCCCTAACAAATACAAAGCCTTTTCAACTATTTTAAATCACTTTTCCTGCAAACCAATAAAAACATTTGGAAAAAGTATTGCACAATCAATGAGTACATTGCATGGGGACATGCAATATTTCTAGTTGGGGGGAAATAAAAGTATGTTGGAATTTATCATTTATTTTGTGGGAAAGAGTTAGGATGCATATACTAACAAGTGAAATGAGATTGGTGTTATGTGTAGGTCAAAGAGAAGCTTATGTAGAAAGCTCAACATTACGATCGACACCCTTTTCATCCACAATTAGAGTAACTTTGAAAAATAATTAAAAAAATGGACATTTCATAAATTCTTGAAAATAAGCTAATTTGTTTTTGAGTCACTTCATACAGGAATGCGCGATGGAGATGGCACACAAAGGTGACAATTTTTATGCAAGAATGGTGCTAAGTTTTTTAGAGTTGAAGACAATCTAATGCAAAAGTGATTTTTCGAAATCACAATGAAACATGCGTCATTGGATGCTTGAAGGAATTAATTCTTCACAACACATATCATGACATTTTCCACTACAAAAAAATCCTTTTGCATTGTGATTACTCACCTTTTTCCTTCCAAACGCCTAGATCATCCTTGTGTTAAAGCCCATTTTCCATTACCTTATCTTTCACGACTTCATGCACGCCTATTTTTTTGAATCACATACATTCCTTTATCCTTTTCAATTTATGGCCTTCTAGTTTTCCTTCTGAATAAAACTCATTCCTTTTCCATGATTACATTGCCTTGTTTTTTTCGCCATGCTGATCCACACTGCTTGTCCGTGAGTTCTTTCCATTTATAGTCCTACCAAATCTTTTTGTACAAACTCGCGTTGACTAATGTGGGATTCCTTAAGGCCCACCTTTCAACAAGTCTTGCCCCATCGACATCAGCACCTTATCTGGGAAATAGACTAGAGTTCCTTTTGGGTACCTTGAGACTTGCATGCCTCAATGGCAAGTTTTCTCGCTGACAATCATGGGAATACATAAATGTCCCTTGATCGTCAGATCTTGCAAATGGCTCAACGTCAACACCTCTATTCGCATTCGCAAGATGTACCCGCGTACCTTGGCAGTCATTGACATCAATGGTGAGTTTCCCTCGCATTGGTTAACAGCATGCATTATTGGCCGGTAATCCAATGATCTCTTTTCATGCTCGAAAACAACACATTCTTTCACATGATTAGACCTGTACCATCAGTTTTGTAGCAGACGAAGACTATACACTTTTTCATGACTCCCTCAGCAGTTACAGCAGCATGAGTTCTGATCTATGAGAGTACCACAGTTCCACTTTCAGCATTTATCTTTTCCATGATTCAACATCAGCAGTTTAGATTCCTTCATTTCCCAGGATCCAGTTACAACAACATCAGTCACATTTTCCTGATCCAGCAGCAACAGTAGCTACATTCCTATTGCATAGTTCATCATTCTTGGGTAAGTAGAGGTATGTTGTTTTCTAATCTTTAATCATGCAATTCCTTATATGCTAACTTGAATATTTTGGAAAATTCCTTCACCATGCTACATTTCCTTTTCCATGACCTACACTATGTTGCATGAGGACATGCAATAACTTCAGTTGGAGGGGGGGTGGGGAAGCTATATTCGCTACATATTCACTAACCATGATTCCATTTTTCCACCACTATCACTCCATTTTTTTTTATCTCATTTACCATTCACCAACATTTCTTTTCCAATGATACTTTGTTGCACTTTGCTTCATACGCATTGATATACGTATTGGCATGTTTCATGAATATTACAAAAGGGCTTTCTTATGCAAAGTGATTTTTTCTTATGCACATTTATAGCTTATGATTTCCAATGAGTTTTTACATTATTGCAGCAAGAGAACAGAAAACGAAATGAATGTTGTTAACACAAGAACCAACATTCTTTGTATTCATGGTTGTCACACAAGAACCAGCCATAAGCAAATATAAGTTGTTACTCATGTCTTTCATCCTGGAAACATTCATTATTAAAAAGACATCATCATGTAAAGCCAAAGTTCAGATGCCAAATGTTCTTAAAGAGACACATGCATGGTTGCATGAGGACATGCAACAAGTTCAGTTGGGGAGGATTTTGGGACTCGGAAATGTCATATTTTCATCCACCTTTTTCTTCACTATTCCTTACATTTCATCATCCCATTAACCTTTTATCATATCATTTTCATAAATACATTTGGGTTTCACCTTCTTATTTTCCATTTTATTAATCAGCCACCTAATAAGAAAAACTAAAACCTAGCTAGTCTAAAACCCTAAATCCTAATTTAACCAAAGTATAGGTCAGGTTATGTGAAATCAAACTTCCAATGCAGCCACCACAATAGTTCCCAACCTGGAAAAACAAAGATGATAGAAATTAGAATTTTTGGAAAGAGTTTTGCAAAACATAACATGTTTACCTGTAAAACATGCACAACAGCAAGAACATCTCATCCACCTATAGGGAAATGTGTTAGAGAATACCTGTCAAGGCAAACTGGGACCCTTGTCAGTTGTAACTGAGATCCCTGACGATTCAAACATAGAAACCCCAATTTTAGAAACCTTAGTTTGAAATTGTTCATGGACTTCATCAAGGACGTGAGAATCTGACATAACCATTAGCAGACATTGAAGTGCCTCATTGTCCTAGCCAACTTTTGAACCTTCAAATGACATGCCATCCAATATTGGTAGCTTCACAAGATCAATATGTGAGTTCATATGGTTATCATTGGTTGTGACCAAACAACTATCAGTGAAAATATTTTGGATTGGATCCATTGCCTAAAAATTAATAGAATGGTAGCTCGACAAATGATATTCTTTAGATTCCAAAGAATGAACTGAATCAACCACAAGAGTATCAAACGAAGGGGAGATCAGGTGATTGGCACCCTCCCATTTAGGATATTGTAAGGTATCATTTGATTGCGTATGTTGACAGACTATATTGGTTGGGAGACAATAAAAAATATTTGAGACAATGGCCAGAGCACTCCCCTTAGCAAACAAAATAGGATAAAGAGGTTGATGCACCTTAGTTGAAAGGTGATAGAAATATTTTCTCAAAGAGACATTGCTCCAATCAGAGGGCTTCCAAGATGAGCTCGCATCCAGTGAGAAACTGTTGTGAGGAGCGTGATGTGTAGAAACCCTAATTCGACTTGGTTCAAGGGTCTCATCGGGAACGTGGGAACCTAACATAACCATCAGAAAAAGCTAAAGTGCCTCAACTTCTTGATAAGTCCCTAAACATTCGAAAGGTGTGTCATAAAATTCCGGGGGCTCCGTAGGATCAACAACTGCAAAAGTAGGAGAATCACCAAAGGTGTGAGTGAATATATTTCCAGAAAAATTAGGATTGTTGAAAAAGGGAGTAATGAGAGACCCAACTTGAGTTGGGAAAGATGCAGGGCCCTCTTCCTCACTTGTTGAAGGCTACAAGTGGCAAAGATTCAGTGTAAGGGATTTAGACTCTACATCCTTTGACTGTAAAACCTCGCCCCCATGCACATTATTACAAGTAGTGCGAGTGAGATAAGGATATGAATTATCTGAAGGAACTGCTAGTGCAGTAGACCCATAGAATAAATCAAGGTAGGATGGATGTACAGTGTCAGATGAAGGAACACCAATCGGACCCAGACTCACATCCTGCCCATTTAGATTTGCCAAAGAGAAAGACAAATTTAAAGGCCTGATATTCTCTGTGGATTTGATAAGGCATTCAGCATTACTTGAGACAAGACCAATGCCATCATGCATAGTTGAATGAGATCTCGGGATATAGTGTGACGTATGTTGAATGGAATCGATCGGAATAGATACTATGTGATTTTTAGATTCTAAACCAAAAATAATGTATGAGGGATTTAGAGACGATACCATCAAATCCATTTCCCAGAAAGCACTGTTCATCATTTGAACCATTTACAGTCACAATATTATTTTGTAATAAGTCAAAAGGGGGATGAGAAATCCCACAAACAGTAATCTCTTGCATAAGGGTTTGAGGTTGTTCCATATGCAAAGAGATAGGCCAAACAAAATTACGGGAATAATCTAGACACTTTGTAATATGCAAATTATGAGGATACTCATGTGGAACAGGACTTGTTTCTAATTGAAAATGTTGTAAAGAAATGAGAACCAATCATTTGAAATTTATATTCAAATACACCCAGTCAATATCACTTTCAGGAAATTCAAAGCAAAGATGCACAAATCTTAAAGAAAAACCCTCTAAAGATTCCTTATCTTTCATTGTAAGCTCATTTATTCTCTTAATACATCTTGAAAATTGTACCTATCAAATCCTTGTTGGAGATTACCGACAAGTTGCTCGAACAAATGAATGGGTGCTGCTAGCAACGTATGGCACCATTGCTTGGCACAACCTTCAAGGGGGAGGGAGAGAAATGCACAAGAAAAATCTTCATCGTCAATATCAAAAGATTCACAAAACTCGAGGAAATTATAAATGTGCTCGTATAAGGTTGTTCCATCCTCACCATCAAACTTTAACTCAGACAAGTGATGGAGCTGCTCTTGGGGGATGGAAAATCAGAAAATAGACAAACCAGATAAACACCCTGGGGACAAGATTTTTGTTAGAGCCATTAACAAATATGAGACTAAACTGCAGGCTCCAAGGGCTTAGCTTTTCAACTAGCCCTCCTTCTAGCACCAAATCTGTTGATGACATCAAATTCTCTGCCAACAGCAAGGGGGACCTCCTCGGTGTAAGTTCCCAACTAGAGCTTGCACCGTTTGTGATAGGGGTCCCTTCTAGTATGTAGGCCCAATTGCCGTTCAATTTTTTTGAGCTTTCTTCGGAAGGAGGCAAAATATAAACTCAATTGAAAGCATGTACCTTAATAAATACAAGGAAATAATTGACAAATATTTTATGCCACATAAACCATGAATAGCCAGACTATAAACAACATAAATCTTATGTAAAGTTACTGTTAGTGGGCTTCAAATAAGACTCATGTTTGCCCAGATTAAATGCTTAGTAATTGTACATTAGTTCACAATGATCAAACACTTATGAGCATAAACAAAGGTGTAGTCAAATGGATTATACCAATACCAAAGAAACAATTCACCGACATGAGCATAGAGTTAGTGAATCAAATACCATTCATATGAAGCAACACAAGGTTGGAGTATGTGATAGCATATGAGGAAACTACACATCAAAGAGCTTTCAGGAACATCCAATCCATCAAGAGAATAAAATACTCATGGCATTAGAACATAAAATATCTGAAGAATCCAATAGTGGAAACGTACAAATACTCCTTGTATCAATTAGAAGGACATAAATCCTCTTAAGTAATGTATGTATATCTCCAAAAGAGTCCTTCTCAAAAGCCCCTCGCCCCCCCATCTACAAATGAGACATGAGGGTATATTTATAAGATAAGAGTGACTCTTGGCCTACCCTTGACACTTGAACTTCCTCATGACTCTTCATCTACCTAGTGACTCTTGGTATTCCACATGACCTTTCATATTCACAAACATGTTCTACGCTACTCCAGAATATGGCGATATCTCTTTACCTTCCTTCTGCCTTGGAGCTTGCTTGACTTCAATATTTTTTGTTGACCAAGATCATGCATTTATGCAACAATGATCCTTTGGGTCATTTTAGAAACAAATAGGCTCAAGTGTCTGCATAAATGATAGGGACTTGCCTTCACCACTTCAATCCTACACATGTAAAAAATCATAAAATAATCATCAAGAAAAAATGTACTTTGATGAAATATAAGATATAAATATCACAATTAATATGAGCCAGAATTTGTAGCCTTGACATCTCTTGCAATTTCATGGTCATAAATCTATGCGTTGATATGTTCCATGTCTTGGTATCAATCATTTCTTTCCTTGAGTGGTTAGATTATCATTGTTATATCACCTTTCACACTCCTTTTCATCCTCGTTGTACATGTTGGGTATTGTTGCATTGTGTTGTTTTTAAACATTTGCAAAGGTACTAAGTAAATGGCCAGTTGAGCCCTATATTTATAGTCTTAGGTCATGCATGTGGGGTCACATGGGTTGCAGGGCCTGACATAGGTTAGTGTGTGACCTTTGTGACCCATGCGACCTATGCGACCTGTGAAACCTTTGCGACCTATGTTATCTATGTGACCTATGCAACCTTTGTGACCTGTGCGACCTTGCAACTTGTGCCACCTATGCGACCTTTTCAAGTCAAGGAGTCACATAGTGTTGGGTAGCGAAGGCCCCGTGTAACAGTTTTGGGGCTCAAAACCTACAATTTTGGGTAAAAGCATGGTCAAGGCTCCGCGAGGTGCACGGAGCAAAAATGGTAACAAGAGAAGTCAAGGGTTGTTTGCCCAAAAATAATGTAAGAAAATAGAAAGTGAGTTGCCCTACCCATGCTTTGCAGACCATGGAAATGTATAAATAGAGCAAGGCTCTAGAGGTAGATTCAGTTTTTAGTTCTTGGTTTTGATCTTGAATGTATGGGTTTATGAAGGCGATAGCAGATCTGAGTTTGTAAGTCCGAGTTGGGTTGGATAGTATTTGAGTAGGCTCTGCATCTGTGTGCACAAAGGCCTAGTAGAGTCCGCAGTTGTGTGTGCGAACCCTTGCAGCTGAGTGTGCAGGGCAGAAAGTGGATTGTACTGAACAAATATATCAATAAATCTAAGTTTGTTTTGGAATATTGTGGATCTGGTTAATTTCTGGTTTATATATTTGTTTTGATTTGTGCGCTTATGCTTATGTTCTGAACATTTATGGGTGTGTGTACTAGTTTTCTATATTAAATGTTTGGTTAAAGACTGTAAGAAGTAGATCTGATCTATAACAAACTCATTAAAGATAAGTATTAAGAAAGTGCCTTGTTTCGGATCTACACGGAATCAGAATGGCACGAGGCCATAGATCAGTTTGCGAACCTTCCAGAACTCATCTAGACATCCCAAGGGTGTGGAAACCTAGTTCCAGCAACCTCACCTGCTACCTCGGGTGAGACTTCAGTCTGCACTCTGTGGGTTGTTGCTGAAAGGGCCGGTAGCCCAAGATTTGTTTGGCTCATAATTCTTCTGAACTTGGGTCAGGCCCCTCTAAGCCAACACATAGTCGCACAAGGGACTGATGGTAATGTTGCGACTTTGTGACTTTATGACTCGGGAGGTCACGGGGTCACGAGGTCGCATGATAATTGAGTGGTTGAAGGTGTGACTATGTGACCTTGTGACCTATGCAACCTATGTGACCTATGCGACCTGCGACCTTTGTGACCTGTGCGACCTTTGTTACCTATGCAACCTATGCAACATGTGACCTATGTAACTTGCGACCTACGCAATCTTTGTGACCTTTGTGACCTATGCGACCTGCAACCTTTGAGACCTATGCGACATACGACCTTTGCGACTCGAAACTTTGTGGGATCACATGATAGTTGTGCAGTTGGAGGTGCGACTATGTGACCGGTGAAATCTTTGCAACCTTTGCGACCTATGCAACCTGTGTGACCTATGTGACCTGTGACCTTGCGACCTGTGTCACTTGTATGATCTTCGCGACCTTTGCAACCTATGCAAAATGTGCAACCTTTGTGACCTATGCGACCTCTGTGACCTGCAACCTATGCGATCTTTGCAACCTTTGTGACCTATGTGACATTTGTGACCTATGTGACCTTCGACATATGCGACCTGTAACCTATGCGACCTATGACCTATGCGACCTGTGACCTATGCAACCTACGACTTGTGCGACTTTTGGGAGCTATGCAAATTTACGACTTACGTCACTTGGTTTGGCTTATGAAAGAGACATGAGTCTTTTCTATACCTTTCTAGGGTTTCCCATCTTCTGAATAGACTCTAAGGATGGTCGATAGCTACGGAAAAGGTGGAGATGCTCCAAAATTTAGAAGAGTTTGAAAATTTTAGAGGGGTTGCTGCAGTGGCTACAACACAATTTTTTCTTCTATGTTGAGTACCTTTAGGACTTGAGACCTATACACATTCTTGTTTATCAGTTTGGTTAGAGGGATAGAAATTTTGAGTTTAGCAAGTTCCTTCTCAATACTTAATGGTATTTGAGTTTTAAGCAAATTTGAGAAATCAGCTCTTTCAGCCACTGCCTTGGTGACAGGTTTAGTTCGTTGACTTGTACTTGGGATATCAATTTGGACGGTTTTAGTAGAAACATCAATGGTTCTCCTGTCAATATTCTCTATGTTCTTCTTTTCTGAACTGTTTAGACTTTTCTTAGAGCTTTCAGCTGTTTTCTTGAGATCAGGCTCAGTAGTGTTCTTTTGTTTGAGTTATCATTGTTTCTCCTACTTCTAAGATTATATTATCTGTGAAATTCTAATATGGAATTCTCAAATCCATGTTTATAGTCATCAAACGCTTCAGATTCCAACTCTGTTTGAGCTAAGAAGAACAGTTCATGTTCTTCTTGAGTAAGAAAAATAGAACTATCCTCATTTCTCCCCATTAAATTAATTTAATTTTACCCTACTTCTTCAATTACACCTACATCTTCATCAGCATGATTTTCTTGAAATGGAGGCCTAATTTGTTGATATGGACCTCTTTGATCTCTTTGTCTGATTTGTAGAGTGTTTCTTCTGGGATTTAATTTTCGGTTCTATGGAATAGGTTGTTTTTCCCTAGGGAAATTTCTCTCATTCAAACTTATCCTCTCCGTCATTCTTTCCATGGTCATTACTAAAGAATAAATATTAGCATCTGTTGCAGAAGTTGAAGCTTCTTCTCTTATTGTCACCCTTCTTTCATTTTCCATCCTAGCTCTTTTTCTTGTAAATTTGCTTCTACACTCACGACATCTCTTTGCATTGCTTCTAGTGTTGGAAAATTTCTTTCCATAAGCTTGTAGGACATATCTGTATCAAAGCCATTTGGGAACTTTATCAAGGCTAAATCTTGAGGTGGTTTAATATTTACAGGTATTGTATTATAGGTTTTATTAAATCGGGCACAATAGTCCTGAACACTTTCACCTACTTCCCTTTTAATATTTTCATATTCTGATAGAATCTATAGAGGGTTCTTTTTGACTTCCCATCTATTAAGAAAGGTTTGGAGGAATGCAGGGATATCATTTATACTATTTGCAGGCAAAGAACTAAAAAATTTCCAAACTTCTCCACCAAAACTTTGAGCAAACATTCTAAGATTAACACTTTCTTTGTCTATCTCTTGAAGGTCAAAACAATCATTCATTTTATCCACATTTTGTTGGGTAGTTAAAGGACTTGTCCCATCAAATAGTGTGATTTTAGATTGATTGTCTTGTGGCATATTTGCCAATGGTGCTGGCAACACCAAAGGAGCATACCTGGCTGCCATGATTGGTGGTGGTGGAGGGCCACTTGAAGGAAGTTGAACAATGGATGTGGTTGGACTAGTACTAGGTGGAAATGAAAGTGGAGGAATTTGAGTAACCTTATGTTGAAGGATAAAAGAAGGGGTGGGAATTATGGAGGTAGAAATACTTGGTGACCAAATATGTGCAGGTTGAGATGTGAGGGAAGAAGCTGTTATGTTTAAAGCAGTTAATTCTACTCAATTTTGAAGTAAGCATCATTGATTTCAAAGGTGAGATCTGTCACTAGATCTTGTAGAGTGTCAAAATGCTGTAAGAGTTGAAGATCTTATTCAGTTTGTGAAGAAATTTCTCTCACTGGGCTCTTTGGTAAGATTTATGGATCAAAGATAATGAGGTATTGTTATAGACATTTTTGGGAACTTCAACCCCAATCATAAATGTCCATAAACTAAGGGCTCCTAAGTCCCTAAAAGTGTTGCTTCACTGCCTAAAGGAACAAGGTCAGCTGATTACATCATCTCCCAGAAGTTCTCCACTAAAAACTGCTAAAAAATGGTCAAAACTGGACCATACTGAATACCCAGTGCAGAGGGTGCGATGCATATCACCTTCCCA
>APFE031116674.1:0-14560 GCA_000404065.3 Pinus taeda
GTGAATGGAAAAGATTGAGTGGGAGACTCACTTTGTTGCTACAACATTATATTTCATTTCAGCTTCAAAAGTATAGTGTGCTTAAGTGAAATTTGAAGTATGAAATGCATGCATAAGCATGATGTGCATGAACACAGGGATGTTGATGTTTTCCTTGCTTTGAACATGTATGTGTAATTAACTTGAAGGGTTGATTGCTTTAAACATGCATGTAATGTTGACTTGAAAGAAGTTAACTTGGCCTCCAAGATGGAGATAGTGATGAAATGTTTTATCTTTCCAAAAGAGTCCTAATGGTCTTTTTCTACATGCTTGACTTGAAGGGTCATTTGTTTTTAAAGGCATGTTTTGTGGGCTTGTTGTCTAGTCCATAATTTGTATGCAAATACAAGACATGGAGGTGTTCATAAGATGTGAAATCTGTTTCTTTTGTTGAAGCAGGAGTTTAGTGCATCCAGTTGTTGTCTGTATGCCTGTTGTTGTTAACCGCTGTTGTTGGAAGCCTTTCAAACAGGTACAAATGAAAGTTTTATGGAGCAGATGAACTTCACATTTTTTTAAGCCACCTTGGATCAATGATCAGGGCAGGGAAATTCAAACTACCTTATGTGACCATTTTAGCAGAAGTTCTGCAGGAAGGTAAGGAGGAAGACAGTTCTTCCCGGGAAGACCAGCCCATCCAAGAAGGGAAGTGGTCAGAAACTTTGGTTCAGAGTCACTATGCAAGGCAAGTGTAGGGAGGCTAAAAGAAGAGGTTGAGTCACTCTCATTTACTTTTTAGATCAGTATATCAGTCTTTTGGAGACCAAATTTTCTTTTAGTGGGAAGGCATGGTCCAAAATTGATTTTGGATAGATTCCTAAGTCAAGGTGTTCCTCATAGAGGAGAAATGAAAGTCCAAAGAAGTTCCTGGAACTAGCCCCATTGTAGATATCATCTCATTCTCAATCTGCTGCAACTCGAATGGGCAAAAATAGACTTAGGATGCAAAAGTTATTGCAGAAAGAAGATGCTATGTTCTTTGGGAAAAGATGCAAAAATCCTTTAAAAATGGGCAAAAGACCCTTATAAGGGGAAATCGAATCTCATGAGGCAAAGAGGAGGACTTAAGGTTGGGTAGAAGGCATCCCCAATCAACAACCTCCGATGATTGAATTGGCAGGTCGGATTGGAGGCAGGCGGTGTATACCCAAGGCAAAGGACCTGGGTGATGCGATATTGAGATATGGCAATCACCGAAATTAGCCAATTGGCATCGACGGTGGCTGTGACATGTGGTAAAGGCGGGATCCCGCTCCGAGCAATGTTTTAATCACCGGTATCGGTGAATCGCAATCGGTGATGCCACGAGGAAAAGGCGGGACCCCGGGCCAAGCAATATAGCGATCACTGATATCGGCATCGAAAAATCACATTGGCAGAGGCCACAACATATGGCTTACCCCGGGTCCATGCGATATTGCAACTTGCGATACATAACCAAACCCGACAGGTTTATGAATGCAAATATATAATAAATCAAGTCTGCCATAAGGTCCTCCGATGGGATTTTGCAATGTTTAATGTATTTTTAAAAATACAAAAGAAAACCACAGAACGTGCCTATGCGACTTGCAATGGCGATTTAAAAGGTAGACCTGATAGAAGATAAGGCAGAATTCATAATATTTGAAGTCTGAAAAAACGACAGATTAACAATTTTTCCTGTGTTTTAGCATTTTTCTCTATGTAAACAGAGAACACTATTCTGGGGGATTTCCATGGCCTAAAGATCCTTTCCATTGTGGAACAGGTGGCCACCTCCCCTAAAGACATTATGCAGTGATTGCTAATGCTCAGAAGAGGGATTCGAGTGGACAAAGGCCAGTAGCTAGAGAGCCCAAGAGGGAAAATGAACAGACAACACCGATTGGCAAAAAGCCACAGAATGATAGAAAAAGAAGATAATAAGTAGCACTGAGATAGGAGCAAAAAAAAGCTAAGCCAAAGCAGGAAGCTAGGGCAATTGAGAGAGAGAGAGCTCAATTGAGCAGAGGGAATGAAAACAAGCAACGCAGAAAGAAAAATTTGAAGTGCAGAGCAGCCAAGGGAGTCACTTGGAGTTCAAGTGAAAGGCCAAAGAGTTGTAAATTGTAGAGAGCCAAAGAAGACAGAGTCAAAGAGCCAGAGCTAGAGCTAGAGCTAAGAGCCAAAGCCAAGAGCCAAAGCCACAACTGAGAGCTAGAAAGTCGAGAGCTTCAAGAGCCAGGGAGAGATGGTGTTCTAAGCCCATTGTTCCTATGTAAAATAGTGGAGTTGAGCCAAGAGCTTGTAAAAGGACCTGCCATAATCCCAGACAACCTAGTAAAGTTGAACAGAGCTCAAGGAGACAGCCTAAGAGTTTTGGGTGAACTCAAAGTTAAATTGATGTCTTATGTGTTTATTTTACTACTGCATTATTTATTGTTATATGTATTTATATATCAGTTTCAACACATTAATTTATAGCACCTGAATAGTTTAAAACAAATACCAGCATTCACCTTAATATCAAGCACTTAGTAATTCCACATTGGTTAATCCATAAGACTTAGGAATATTTAAAGCTTTATAAGTGGGAGAGGTTCTTGTAAGTTGGACAAGTAGCCTAAGTGCCCCATTTTTAGATCACTAATACTGTAATGATCGAGTCATCAGTGGCTATGAATGGGAGTTTTGTCCACTCCCATGTCTTTCTTGAAGTCTGCAAAACTCTGCAGACTATTGTGCACTGTGGGGGATAGGTGCGGCCTCCTATTAATCCACATCCTGATGCTCGTCTCCATGAGCACCCAGAAAATCTTTGTATCACGAATTCGCTTCGCATCCTTGGTAACCCAAAGTGATGCATACTTTGCGGCCTCTAGTAGGTTATGCTCAATGCTCAAGAACTGATTGTCCTCCAGCAGTTCTCACACTACCAGCAAGATGGAAAAGAGAAAGCATTCATAGTGGAAGGTCTTACCCTGCTCCTGGGCCTCCTTGCAGTTGATCAAAAATTCTTCATAGAGGAACTCAGCCCAGTTGAATTGGACCCCTTCTGCACATTGTTTGGCCAATGCAAGTATCGGCACTGGTACTTCATTGCCGCAACATTTTCTCATTACTTTACCAGCTAGGAGCTAGGTGGCTACACACACTGTTTTATCCTTGATACTACTGATAGTGTAACCCCTCGTTTTCTTCTCGAGTTTATATTTTTTCCTCATGACTTCTACGACAGCCAAATCGCTACTTTGTCCTGCTATTGTCGCGGGGTTTGTTCCCTTAGCAGCTACCTGATGATGAAAATGGCAATGGGCGCACAGTGAAAGTGTGGTATGCACAGCAGATGAAGTAACCCGACCTTCTCCACACCCGTAGACATTTTCACAGTTGTAATGTGATCACCAGCCCCTCCTTATTCTGTTTCATTAAGCTCTCTGTCTCTAAGTGTGGGAACTTTTCACTTTCTGCGAGGTCCCAGTCTTCAAATTTTACAGTGGGCACATGTCCTAAGAGTGGAACCTCAAATGCAATTCCATCAGGGAGGAACAGGGTTTGGAGTTCATTCTTCATTGCATCCAGATCCTTTGGTACCTTAGCTTTCCCTTTTCGTGGAGGGATATACTCGGGTAATTTTGCTGCAGAGCGCATTGGTTAGACATACGCCTCCACGTCTTCTTCTTCCTCTACCTCGGCAATCAAAGCTTGTAAGTCCTCCTCCTCTTCATCTATCTCAATGGTGGCAGCCTTGCCCTTTTCCTCCATTAATAGCTTATTGAACCATAGATTCCTCTGGGACATGCGGACTGGTCCCATTGCCTGCTTATCCTTTTTTGGTCTCAGCGTCTGAGGTGATTTTGGGACTTCTGGCTTGACCCCAGTGTATTTAGGAATATCATGTACTGTATGGATCGGCGTAGCCTTGCTAGTAGTTCATTCTTCAAAGCCCAAACCTCCCCTGGTATCCGTCATCTTGTCTGTAGTGTATGCGGTCTTTCGCGAACTTAAGGGCTTGAATATCGCTCGGCGCTCAACACTCTATGTTCTATTCAACCACTCAAGCCTCAAGTGATCAAGTGTTGTCTCATGGCTAGCCCTTGGAGTTTTGTATCACCTTTTGAATTCAAATTCGACTGTTCCCCCCAATTCTGGGCCATCAATGCTTTCTTGGCAGAAAATTTTCCGAAATATTGCCCATAACTGTTGTCTTAAATGTCTGTCACCCTGTCTATTTGGCCTCAAACCAGACATCCTGTCATGAACAGTGACACTAACAGTCACTTCCCAAGCTACCCGCATGGCAGCGCAACTCTCTGTGCGCGGGCGCGAACCTTGTGACATGTTGACTCTATGCACACCTCTCTTATCGCGCAGCTCCAAAGGAGATTCTTTTATAGTCCCGTGCTCCCTTTCAACTGCTTGGAGTGCTGAGACTATTTTTCCTACAGCTAGTCAGGTGGTCACACCACCCATGCGAGGCTCCATCTCACCTTCTAGTATAGTCCACGGAACATCTTCAATTTCCCTCGTGATATTCAGTGCTGCGCGCTCTACTATATGCAGTGCGTTCCCCTGGTCATTGTGTTTGGTGATATGTGGACCTAGCCATGGCAGCAAACTAATCAATTCTTGTCGATAGTCTTTTAATTCATTGGTATGATCATTCATACCATACCTTACCATCCTTGGTTGATCGATGAGACATTCTTACTTGATCTCGTTTTCTAGCCTCTTGACTTCTGCATCCATCAAAATACTTTTCTTCCTTAGTTGTACCTGATCTTTTTTGAGTTCACGAAGTCTAATGTTCCCTTGCCGAATGGCTTCCTAAAGCCTTATGTATTCTACCTACCGCAATAGCTATGTTATTTCTTCATTCTTGGCTTTGTGCACTGTCACACCTGTAGGTGATATTACGTGTGGATTCATCGTTGCATGTCCCTCAGACATTATGGTCCCTACCTTATTCCTCAACCTTAGAATTGCTTTCACAGTCAGGGTTATGCACATGGTCCTATAGGCCCATTGAACCACTGGTACGTGCAGGTCCCAGTTAATGTGTTTCACCTTGTGAACCCTATTCAATACTTCGCACACCCTATCGAAGGCTTCTCCATGCATAGTTCTTGGCACGCTTCACCTTTCCTACTGCTATGTTTTGTTCTGATTCACTATTCTGAGAGTGGTGTGCATTTGTGTAGGCTACATGTCATATGTCTGTACCCATCGGGAAAGGTGTGCGTGCAAGTTGTTCTTTCCCTGGTAACCGGCTCTCATCCTTATCTAGGGTTTTCCAAATCATAAGCGCATCATCCTTCTACATCCATGCCAATCCTCAAAACTTCCCTGATGTGTACCCCACCATCTTGCGGGTGTTGCGCGCAGTGCCCATTTCATAGCATCGAACCACTATTGTTATGGTGCTGCACTTTCAAATTTGTTTCAGAACTCTTCCACCACTGTCAACCCATCATATGTAGGTAGATCCCTTGGCTTTGTTGTCATGCAGCACAGTGATATAACCATCATGTTACAATCAAGCGTTGTTACTTCATGCAGCCAATTCTGCCAGCACTCTATTTCTTCGTCTGAATTCAAAGTGCAGGATTTTTTGTGCTCCCATGAAATCCTTCCATGTGCAGTTAGATTCACCCAATCCTATTCTCACGCAATTATCTTGTAGATGTAGTTAAGATCATCATCACTATCATCGTTGCGGACTGGTTCAGTGTATCATGCTCCTTCAATTGGATCTAGCAGTACTACCATGTGTAGTGACTTTTTCTCAAAAATCATTTTGCGCTTCTTCAGATTTATGACTCTGTTGATATCAGTGGCCCAGTCGATTCCTAGTAATGCGGGATAGGGATTGTTGTCATCGACAATATCTATCACTTCAAAATCTACCTGCGCACACACACCTTCAATATCCATTATTACCCCTTGCAATTTTCCCATGCACAAGATCTTCTGTTGGTTTGTCATTTGAAATTGAATAGGAGACCATTGTAGGATGGGTTTGCCCATGCGTTCCCATGTTTGTTTCAATAGCAAATTCACATCCGATCTGATATCTAAGATTACCTGATCCATTTGATATTCGTTGATTTGTGCAATCAACCACATTTCACTTCCTGTGCGCAATGCATGCTTTCCAAGTTTCTGGACCACGCACAGTTCACCTGACCCTGTGCACCTAGTGATAAGTTCCTGCAGTCCTTTTACTACCTTGCTGTCGCGTAGAAGTTTCATGCATGTCTCCAGAAAGGTAGTGAACATTGAAGGATCCACCCGTGGTGCTAGTTGATCCTTACCACCTGAAGTGGAGGCCTCCATGAAGCTCTTCTTAGCTTCCATGAATGTCTCCTTCGTGTGTTCTAAATCAAATTTGGGTTCCTTTGTAGGAGCCTTGCAAACCCATGCACTTTCTTCTGACTGCTTACCTTTATCATCGCCAGCATTCATACTACTCCTAAGCATCATGTTTACATTTGGGTCTTCTTTGCACGATTCAGACCTCATCATCTACAAATTTTGAGTCGGAGGGGGCTGGAGTACCCCTTTTTTGCACATCCTTGCTATCAACGAAGGGCAGTCTTCTGCCTCATGATCAAACTAAGTAAAGTACAAACATGATGTCCTTGTCAGGTTTGTAAAATCACGGGCATAATGCCCTGGCCCTCCATAATTGTAACAGATTAGTTGTCTGCAACCCCTTACTAGTCCCATTCCACCTCGACCTCGTCTGCTCCCTTGAAATCCAACGGGTGCCATTCTTGTGTTTGGGTCGAGGGCTTGCATTTCAGTTTGCACTGTGTAGGTAGGAGTCTAATCCATGATTAGTTCGTAGCTTCTACAGGTCTGTTCATCATGGCTTACTGACCTGTAGAAATTACAAAATAATTTCTGGGACATCTGCGTATACTTCTGCAATAGATGACAATTATTCATAGTCTGTTTTCCTCCTATTTGACAGATTGCGCACCATAGTGCAGGTGCCATGCTAGGTCCTCCTTGTGCCTAAGGTCTTAACAACATTGACCCTCCTCCTGCCAAGTAATTCACGAACACTGGACAGTGGTCCTTGTCATGCCCTTGGCCTTTGAATTTTATGCACCATACCTCCTCACATGCCTCTGACTGAGTGTCCTATCTTGTTTCAAACTTTGCATCTCCAAACATAGATTTTTTAGTTGCACGTGGATTTGTTTGACTCCTAGACCAAGGTATTGTATAGGGGTCTCATGCAATCTCATTGCCATCTCCAAATCTTTGGCTGGGGCAGAAAGTTTTTGCTGTGATAGTGCCATCCTTAGATACGGTGTTAGTGATGCTACAAACCATGCGCGGTGTTTTCCATTCATCAAAGTCATATTGGCTTCGTGAATCATACCCTTTTGTCTTTGGTCCAAATCCCAGGGGGTCTCGGCTGGGAGCATCACGATCTCCTTAAACTCAATAATTGATTGTCTTTGACTTTGGCCTACTGAATTCCCTGCTCAGCACAGTCTGGATTTCTGCGATTCCAGCATTTTTATGATCATTAGAATTCTTGATGTACCATGTTGATGCGCGATCCTGCAGCATGCTAACCAGCGTAGCCTTTTTTATATTGTCATCCACAACTCCTTGTGCTTCCCATATCACCCTTACTATGAACCAGAATTGGTCTAGATCTTCATTTCCTACTCCTATGAATATTGGTAGTTTGATCGGACTCGCCATATTGAACTGTGGTGGTGGTGGAGGTGAGGTGGGTGGAGATGGAGGTGAGGGGGTGAGATGAGTGGCGATGTAGGTGGAGGTGGTAAGCATGGTATTCACTGCCTTATCAAGCTGACCACACTTCTCAGAGAAACTTTTGCGAGCTCTTCCTCACTTTCCCGCAAGGATGAAATTAAGGACTAGTTTCTAATTCTTCACTACCTCTGCTTCTGTAGATCTTCCCACTTCACATAGTCCCAAACATTAATTTATTCACATCACTTGCTTTTCACACAATCGCATCTTAATCTAAGTGTTCAAAGATTTAATATACTTACCTCGTGGTCCTTTGAGGAAGCGTCGCTCTATCTCACTATAGTTGACGGTCATATCTACCACGAACTCAGTGATAAATCCTCCTATAATTCGGTCGAGCCAATGGTCCACAACTCGTGCGATCTTATCTCCTGATGCTTCTAGTCTATGCACTAATTTCGAAGTCCACAAGATTGGTTTGTCAAGCATACACCTTCCTTAACTGTCTGCTAGCTTCACAATCCACTCATACAACTCAGAAGGAAGGGATGCAAAGAAAATTTCATGGATTTCCATGTCTAAGTAGTGCTCCAACCACTGTTCCTTAGATACTCGTGGATTCCTATTTTCCTGCGCCATGAATTCGTGAATCTTCGTGTCTAACCGCTCTTCAATTTCTTTCTTTGTTGGATTCCAATGACACAACATCAGACATCCCTTATGCAGATCCCGGTCCCGGAAATGGAACCATTTGTTGGCTTGTATGGGCCTGACCCAGGTTCAGAGATGATTTATCCAAACAAATCCCGATACTACTAGCCCTTTCGACAACAGTTCGCGGAGCATGGACTGAGGTCTCACCTGAAGTAGTATGGGAGGATGTTAGAACCAGGTTTCCAAACCCTAGAGATGTCTAATGGTTTTTAGTGGTCCGCAGATTGACCTTGCATGCATGTCACTACGTGCACCCATAAGTACCTCGCAGCCTACAATGTTGTCTTCGTGAAGTCTTGTTCGAAGCGCGATCCATGTTATTACCCAAGGCCTTATAATTAACCCAATATTACCCGATTACTTAACTTATTTGTGTGAGCCCAATTATACTTAATAGTGTTTAGTATTATAAGTGTGCACGATAAACAAAACAGTATAAATGCATAGAAAGTAATACAAAAATAGATACACAGTATTTGGAATCAAACTTCTCTTTATTATTCCTCTTCTTGGGTTACAGACTCAACTTTTCCCTACGCACTCAGTTGCAGGAGTTCGCGCACTCAACTGAGGACTCTACTAGGCCTCTACACACTCAGCTATAGATCCTCTTCCTACTACTACGACCCAAGACACTTAGACTTCTGCTCTATCTGTTACTAGATTATTACATTAATCCATCTCCCAAAAATTTCCTTTACAACTTAGAGACTCGCTCTATTTATACAATCCCATGGTCTGCATACCATGGGTAGGCCGACATGACATTACATTACATTACAAAACTTAGGGGAAACAACCCTATGACTCAACATACATTTCGCTCTTCGTGCTCGTAATTCGTGGAATTTTATAACATTATTTGACCAAAACTTGGGCTTTGAGCCCCAAAACATACTGTGGGGGGATTCCATGCCCAACAAATATTCTAGAGACAGAAAGGCATCGTGAAGTAGAGGGACCATAAGTAGAGAACCAAGACATTTCGATACCATCGAAAACAAGACAAGTAAACATTAGCACTAAAGAAGAATCAAAGTTCGCAAATATTGGAGACTATTGGGATGATGCTACAATAGACAAAGTTGATGAATTCCTTCATGAATACTAGGATCTCTTCCCCATTGAGTTTTTGAATTTAAAGGGAATACTTGGTGATTTAGGCATTATGAGGATAACATTGAAATTAGACATGAAGCCTGTCAAGTAAAGGCCTTATCGCCTTAATCCTAAGTACAAGGATGTTGGCTTGTTGGGGCCTGACCCAAGTTTAGAGTTAATTAGCCAAACAAATCCTGGTACTACTAATCCTTTTGGCAATAGTCAGAGGGTGCTAGAACCAGGTTTCCGCACCCTGGAGATGTCTGATGAGTTTTACTGGTCCTTTGTTTGTTACGGCGTGTAGGTGGCTTCGCACACCTTTCGTTCCTCGTGACCTGATACCCTGCCTTTGCATAGCCCTAACCAGGGGCGGTGTCACACTTTGCACTATTACCCGAGATCTTCTTTATCTTCCAGTATCAATTAGGCACCTTCACCTATTTAAATGTCTTAAGTTATACTTAGCAATATAAAACATTCATACAAGTTTGTGCAGTAAATAAACATTATATTTGCAAATTATATCCAATCATGCATTAAACCAGGGAAAGATGCATAGAATTATAGCAAAAATTCTCTTTATTGATTCTCCAACAGTTACCAACTCGACTCGCCCTGCGCATGTAGCTGCAGGGGTTCACGCACTCAGTTGCAGACTACTAGGCCTTTGTGCACTCAGCTATAGAGCCTTCTCCTACTCTACAACCCACAGACACACTTTACACTTCAACTCAATCACTTAGACTTCTCATTATTCTATTCTCTTCATTATTCCTCCTTTTCTACACTTACAACCTCATTCTATTTATACAATCCCATGGTCTGTGGGCTATGGGTAGGTCTATCTAGTCGATATTACATTACAAAACTAGGGTGGACAACCTTATGACTCTATCATACTTTCGCGCCCCGCGCTCGTAATTCATGGAACGTTTACAACAATATTTGGCCAAAACTTGGGCTTTAAGCCCCAAAACATGCCTTGAGGGGGATTCCATGCCCAATAGGCCCCCAACACAAACATCGTGACTCACCCTGAAGTCACTCTGTCAGCTTGGAGATCTTTACATAGAGTCCCCCCAATTGTTATCAAACTGCGGCAAGGTCAGCAGCACACTGAGCTGCTACTTACTGGATCTGTTGCATACGTTGTTCTAAGACCTCTGTGTCGAGAGTGATTCTCTACATCTGTGTCGGTATCCCCTATATTTGTTTATAGTCCTATGCCTTTGTCCAGATCCTTAGAGTGTGAAGATTGTGCTTCTACTAGTTAGTCAGATAATCGGGCCACTCGTGTAGGGCTTTAAGCGGTTGCCATTCACTTTGCCTAGGAAAGGCTCTCTGTCTAGTTTGACTAGTTGTACTGCGCATCCATCTGTGAACTCGTTAAAAATGTATGGTCCCAGCCAATGCATTCTAAACTTTCCCGGGAATTTATCAAACTTACTGCCATATAGCAGCACTAAATCATTTATCTTGAAGGTGCATAACTTAATATGGAGATCATGCCAGGCCTTCTCACACTGCTTTTGCACCTGTTGATGAAAGCCAGCCAAGAACAGTTCCTCCTTGAGTTCTTCTAATTGTGCGAGTCTTTCTTCTAGGGCTTCATGGTCCGTCATACCTGTGAGCACTACTATGCGTAGACTAGGTACAATATACTCCACTGGTATGACAGCGTCCATGCCATAAACTAACCGAAAAGGTGTCTGTCCCGTCAGTTTCTTGCATGTTGTTCTACAAGCCCATAGTACTGCAGGTATGCGAAGGTCCCAATCGCTCTGTTGCACGTTTCATACTTTGGTTAGTGCAATCTCCAGTATTTTTTTGAATGCTTCTACTGTCCCATTGGCTTGTGGGTGATATGGTCTGCATTTCTGATGATACACATGGAACTCTTTTGTTAGCGCACTAAGGGTTTTGTTCAAGAAATGTGATTGCAATCACTCAATAAGATTTTCGAACAGCCAAATCGACTCAACACGTGTTCAAAAAAAAACTTCGCAACCGTGGTGGCCATGCAGTCTTTGACTAGTTGCACTTCTGCCCAACAAGTCAGGTACTCCGTCGCGGTGATGATGTATCGCACACCCGTTTTTCCCTAAGGTTTGATAGGTCCTACAAAGTTGATTTCCCACTTTTCGAAGGGACGCAACGTCATTTCCAAATTCAAATTCATCTCGTCCCTCTGCAATGGTTTACCTGTCCATTGACATATATCATAGGCCTTGCAATGTGCTTTTGAATCCTGGTGAAGGGTTGGCCACCACAACCCTGCGTGGAGAATATTTTGTGTGGTCACTCATCTTGTATAGTGTCCTCCTCCAGCGCCTCCATGTGCTTCTGCGGGGATCTGAATTCGTTCAAATTCAGGTACGTACCTACGCAGTATCTCATCATTTCCCATTTTGTATAGGTTCCCTGCGATGACAGAAAAATAAGTCACATGCACCACCAATTCCTTCTTCTGCTGGACAGAGTATTCCTTTGGCATAGTCTCAGTTGTCAAAAAGTGGATTATAACTTCAAAGTGTCTATCTGTGACGCGCACAACAAAGGGTTGCGCGTGAGGTAATCCTTCCTCTAAACTAGTAGGTTCCTCGCCTATCTCAATACGTGACAAGTGATCTGGTCCCGCGTTGAGGCATCCAAGATTCACCATGACCTCAAAGTCATATTCTTGGAACAATAAAAGCCACTTGCATATGTGCCCCCCCAACATAGGATTACTCACCAAGTATTTTAGTGCCAAATGGTCTGTATACATCTTGAAATTTCCTCCTGGTGTATAGTGTCAGTATTTTTGGAGTGCGTACACCTAGCCAACCCCTCGCATTCGATTCTGGAATAGTTCTTTTCCACTTTGGACAACCTGCATCTTGCAAATGCGATAGGGTGATCCAAGCCTTCTCCACCCTCTTGTGTTAGCATCACTCCCAGCACTATATATGACACATCAACATGGACATGAAACTCCACACCCCATTTTGGGAATACCAAGAATGGGGCGGAGGCCAATTTCTCTTTTAGTACATCTAGGCTCTTCATGCAATCATCATTCCAGCAGAATGTGACATCCATTTTCAACAGTTTCTCCATTGGCGCGGTGACCTGGGCATATCTTTTGATGAACTTCCTGTAGTACCCCTTATGTCCCAAGGTAGAGCACAACTATTTAACTCTAAGCAGTGCTTCCAAATTCAAAATTATTGCAATCTTTGTGGGGTCTACCATTAGTCCCTGTTTTCAGATCACATGTCCCAACAGGTTCCCAAAGGGAATGAGGAACATACATTTTTTAAGGTTCAGCTCGATTTGGTGTCGTCAGCAAGTATCCATCATCAAGCGTAAGTTTTCTACATGATGCTTAACCAATCCAAATACATTCTAATCATCCAGATAGACCTCCAAGAATTTGTGGATATATTCTTTGAATGCAGCAACAACTATGCATAAAAAGATGGCTAGCGTGTTCTTTAACCCAAATGGCATGACCATGTATTAAAAGCAGCCCCAATCAGTTGCAAAGGTGGTCTTGCTCCTATCTTCCAGTGCGATTTTGATCTCGTGGTACCCTGAGAACCCATCAGTGAAAGAATATGCTTCTTGCCCACCGACATTTTCCAATACTTCATCTGTGAACGGGGTCGTGAATGGGTCGTGCATATAGGAATCATTCAATTTCTTGAGGTCCATGCATATTCTTATCTCACCCTTTTGCTTCCTTTCTTGCACTGCCATAGGGCTTACCCAGTTAGATTCGTCCACTAGCTCAATGATTCTAGCTGTGAGCATTTTTTCTAGTTCTACATGGACCTTTTATTTATACTTCGGATTCAAGTTGTACGACCTATGCTTAGTCGACTTCACATTGTGTTTTAGGGTGATATTAATTACCCCTAAATCGACAACAATCCCTTTTAAGTCTGTGATCTTGGTCGGTAATAAGTCTTGGTACTCGCAGAGTCACTCAACAACCTTATCCACTGTGGCATCATCCTAGTAGTCATCGAGCGTTGCATACTTCGGTTTGGCCTTTGTACCAATGTTCACCTGCTTCATTTTACTGGCCCGGTAATGTCAGGGTCTTCAATCAATGGTCCTTGAACCTCGCGATAGCCTTCAATTTCATGGAATGATAACTTTTCGTCGATCTTTGTCATTTTCTTCAATGTTTACATTGTAACACTCTAGCACACAGCTCAGCTGCATCACCCATTCCAGCTGAAGCACTTCCATTGGCTCCTGGGGTATTTTAAAGATAGTTTCTTTTACTACTTGTAGTGCATCATCAACAATATCCCACCAATGATCCTCAAATGTGAAGGTTAACAACAATCCTTCATGCAGCATATCCCATTCATTTGTGCCATTGCGAAGCGTCATCTCTATATACCAATTCATAGGTATAATATCTAGGGTATGATAGAATAGGTGCATCCACTCAGGTTGTGGCTCTTCCCCATAGACATTTTTCCATTTTGTGAGGTGTGCACATGGATCATCCTGTCCATCATATTTGTCTTTCAATCACATTTGAGGCTTCCCAAACTGCATGCGTATCATCCTTTTGCATTCGCGCTAGTCCTCAAACCTTCTTTGGTGCATACCCCACCATATTGCAAGCGTAGCTCTCAGTACCTATTTTAGACCATCAAAACACTAATGTTCTAGTACTTCTCTTTCAAATTTGTTCAGGAATTCATCCACCTTGATCAACCCATCATATGTAGGTAGATCTCTTACCTCTGTTGTTACACAGTGTAGTGATCTCATCATCATGTTATAGTTGAGCGTGGTTACCTCACGTAATCAATTCTACCATCATTCTATCTCTTCGTCAGAATGTGATGTATAGGAGCTTTTGTGCTCCCATGAGATTCGTCCATCCGCTGTTGGATTTACCTAGTCTTTCTCACAGGCAGTTAGCTTGTAGATGCAGTCTAGATCATCCTCGATGTCATAGTCATGCACTAGCTTTGTGTAATGTGATCCTTCCGCA
>APFE031116678.1:0-16928 GCA_000404065.3 Pinus taeda
CTTACTAAGTTGGGACCAACCTAC
Source organism: Pinus taeda (assembly GCA_000404065.3). Classification (NCBI taxonomy): domain Eukaryota; kingdom Viridiplantae; phylum Streptophyta; class Pinopsida; order Pinales; family Pinaceae; genus Pinus; species Pinus taeda. Next base: position 25 of record APFE031116678.1, read on the forward strand.
TCTGTATTTGTTTCCACCTTCCATTCTACAAGGGAAGCTTTCATTTGTCAAGGAAAAGACTACAAAGCCCCTTCCTTTGACTTTTTTTGTGATTCCTTAATAAGAAAACAAGAAAAAATCTTACACCTTGGTCTTCTTAATCTTGGAAACTCTTCCAAGAAAGCGTTAGCCGCCCAGCAACAACCAAATTTGAAGAATCCTAAGAATTCATATCCTAAAAAGAATGGTCCTAAACCAAACAAGAGTCCTAAGCAAACTCAGCCTCAAAATGAAAGATCATTTCAGCAAAATGATAAGACCAATAAAAACAAATGGAAGAAGACTAATAGGCATTGTAACTTTTGTAATCGAGATGGCCACTTAGAATCTAAATGCTTTAAGAAGATGGAAGCCTTGGAAGCCGCAATGAAGAAACATAACATCCATGTGGAGAATTCTTCTACTTCAACTTCAACTTCATCTTCAGGAATGGCACTTTCTGCATGTCGTTGTCAATCATCTCAGTCTGGTTATGCATTAAATGTATCTTCTTCTTCTCATTCTCATGAGTGGCTCATTGATTCTGGAGCCTCTTATCACATGGCCAAAAACAAAGCCATGTTTTCTTCTTTACATGATTGTAACACCAAAAATATATATGTTGGTGATGATAGATCTCTTAATGTTGTAGAGACTGGAACTGTTCATCTAGACAATGGTCAGTTTAATGATGTTTTATGTGTTCCAACCTTATCCAGCAACCTTCTATCTGTATATCAGATAACTCATTCAGGTGAAGGTAAAATTGTTGAATTTTCACCTCATGATGTTGTAATCAAGGATCTAAGAGATCCTAAACAGATTCTAGCTACTGGTATTGCTGATGATTCCACAAGGTTGTATAAGTTTCACAACTTTGGGTCATCAAATCTTCCCTCAGTATTTGTTGCTCATAATGATGAAGTGAGCAAACTTTGGCATGAGCGATTTGGTCACTTAAACTATCGCTCCCTTCAGCATCTATGTAAAGAAAATATGGTGACAGGTCTTCCTATGGTATCTTGCAGAGATGGTGTTTGTTCCGGATGTGTACTCGGAAAACATCATCGGGACAGTTTTGAAAAACGTGCCTCTTTGCACGCCTCAGCCCCTTTACAGCTTGTGCACAGTGATTTATGTGGTCCTCTTCCTGTTGCTTCATTCTCTGGCTGCAAGTATTTCTTAACTTTCATTGATGATTTCTCCAGACGCACTTGGGTATACTTCTTAAAACTCAAGAGCGAAGTATTTAACACATTTTTGGCCTTCAAAGCCTTTGTTGAAAAACAATCTGGACATCAAATTCTTAAGCTAAGAACTGATAATGGTGAGAATATGTTAAAAACATATTCATCAACTTTTGAACCGAAAATGGAATTCAAATGCAACATACTGTTCCATACACTCCACAACAAAATGGTGTAGTTGAAAGGAAAAATCGCACCTTAAAGGAAATGGCTAATTGTATGGTGCAATCTAAAGGACTCAGTCTTAGTTTTTGGGCCGAAGCAATTAATTGTGCAAATTATATAATAAATCGCACTCCTACTAAGGTTCTAAAGAATATCACTCCAGAAGAAGCTTGGAGTTCCATTAAACCAGATGTAAGTCACTTTCGTATTTTTGGAAGTGAAGCATGGGCCCATATTCCAGATGAAAAGCATAAAGCTTTAGAACCTAAGAGTGAGAAATGTACTTTTGTTGGATATCTGAAGATGTAAAAGGTTATAGACTTATTCCATTTAAGTCCAAAAATGTTATCATTAGAAGAGATGTAAAATTTGATGAAAATAAATCGGCCTGTGAGCCTAGTCCGGCGGATGTGCCACCTCTTCCTATCTCTTCTACTTTTGAAAACAATTCTTCTTCAGATGATGAAAGTGAGGATGACAATCCTCCCCCACTTTCTCAGGATCCTCAACTTCCAAGATGGGTCCGTGCTACTCGGGATGCAGCAGGTGATCTTGCCTGTGATCCTACAGATCAGCGACGTACACATTCTCAGTTTGAAAGAGCCTCTTCTTTACTGGCTCAAGCTCCAGTAAATCATGATCCTGACACTTTTGCAGAAGCTTCAGGCCATCCACATTGGGAAGCAGCTATGAATGAAGAATATCATTCATTGTTGGCAAATGATCCATGGGATCTTGTTCCTCGACCAAAGGGACGCAAACTTGTTAGATGTAAATGGGTTTACAGAACCAAGTATGGACCAGATGGGAAAGTTGATAAACATAAAGCTCGTCTTGTTGCTAAGGGCTTTTCACAGGTTGAAGGCATTGACTACACTGAAACCTTCTCCCCTGTTGCCAAAATGAACTCTATCCGCCTTGTTTTTTCCCTTGCTGCCTCTTTAAAATGGGAAGTCCATCAGATGGATGTTAAATCTGCCTTCTTGCATGGGGACTTGCATGAAGAAATCTATATGGAACAACCCATTGGCTTCATCCAAACAGACTCCAGCCTTGTATGTCGACTTAAGAAAGCTCTTTATGGTCTCAAGCAAGCTCCTCGGGCTTGGTATGCCAAAATGGATAGCTTTCTTTTAGAATCTGGCTTTTCTAGGTGTTATTCTGACAATACTGTCTACACCAAGAAAGTGGGCAACTCTCTTATCATCCTTGTTCTTTATGTTGATGATCTTATTCTTACTGGTAGTGATCCCAACCTTATAAACCATGTGAAGTCCAGCCTTAAAAAGAAATTTGAAATGACAGACTTAGGACACTTACACTATTTTCTCGGTCTTCAAGTCTTGCAATCCAAGGAGGGTATTTCCCTTTCCCAGTCCAAGTATGCTTGTGATATTCTTCGTCATTTTCACATGGAAGATTGTAAGCCAGCTCCTTCTCCCTTTCAGTCTGGAGTCAAACTTTCAGTCTCTTGTACTTCTCCTGAAGTTGATGCTACCTTATACCGTCAACTTGTAGGAAAACTCTTGTATTTAACCCATACTCGTCCTGACCTTTCCTTTGTTGTTGGCCTTGTTGCTCGTTTTTTGCAAAACCCCCGTGAAAGTCACTGGAAAGCAGCTAAAAGAATACTTCGTTATGTTCGAGGTACAATACAGTTTGGGATTCATTACAGTGCTAAAGCAACTCCTCTATTAGTTGGTTTCACTGATTCTGATTGGGCTGGTGACCCTGATGATCGGAAGTCTACTGCCGGTTATGTCTTCACTCTTGGTTCAGGACCTATTACATGGGCTTGTAAGAAACAGGCTGCCATTTCTTTTTCGTCAGCAGAAGCAGAGTATCGTGGTGCCGTGGAAGCTAGTAAGGAAGCCTTGTGGCTTCGTCAGATCCTATCAGAATTGGGCTTTGAGCAGCAGCATCCGACTACACTTTGGTGTGATAATCAAAGTGCCATTCAGCTTTGCAAAGATCCCGTTCAGCATCAGCGCAGCAAACACATTGAACTTCACATGCACTTCATCAGAAAGCTCATTCATGACCATGTTCTTGAAGTGCAATATTGTTCAACAGATGATCAGGTGCAGACATCTTCACAAAGGCTCTCACAGAGGCGAAGTTCACTAAACTTCGATATATGCTTGGAGTTCAGGAAGTTGTCACTAAGGGGGGATAGGCTCTAGTGCCTCCTTCCTTCTCCTATTGTGTCATATTTGTAAATCCTTCAATCCTATCCCAAGTTGTTCTTAAGGGGGGATTTTAGGATATTCCGACACATAGGGAATAGTTAAGTTCAACTTGGTCTAGTATAGAGTTAGGTATAGAGTTAGGTAAAGTGTGTTTCTTTACCGTTGTACATTTTGTAACTTACAATCCGACGGTCACGATATGTAGTGATCCGACGGTTCATTCTCTCCTCGGTATTACCGACATTTGATCCGTGGCTTGACACCCGATTGGTCCATGAATTCTATTTAAAGCACATGGAGGGTCATTTGTAGGTTAACCGTGCATGAGAGAAGCTTATGTAAATTTTCATTCTTTTATTATAAATTGCCTGTAGTAGCCACGTTGGCGCAGGCCGTGGACTGTTTCCCTCTCTGAGGGTTTTAACCACGTCAAAATACTGGTGTATTGATCTGTGATCTGTTTGTGAGCGGTGTCCTTTTGGTTTTCTGTCTGAGGAACTTACCCTGTAAATTCCTACAGTTTCAACTTCAGAGCCTATATAAGGCTTTTGGTAATCATTTTCAAGGGTTGGATGCAATGGAATTAAGCCTTGAGTGGTAGTGTAATTGAAACTTTGGTAAGAACTACTAAACAAAGTTTGCAGCTATTATAGTGGGATTCCTATGGTATGTGTTTTAGCAATGTTTTTACCTCTGAATGTGTTGTATCTTTCATTTCTATTTCCATGTTTCATGTGTTTGTTTTCTAAGATAATAAACAAAATTCATTCATGTAATGTAGAAATTCCCATTGTAAATCAACAGATTATGCAATATACTAAAGCAAAATACAAGATTTACTTCTACAACAAACTTTGCAGAAGCTTCATCAATTTGAGCATGATCAATTGAGAACACATATCACTGAGAATGAGAAATCAATCACACATAACACAAAAGAATAACCTGGGAAAAGCCTCAACTTAAAACCCCAAACTCTGTATTATCATACAAATGGAAATATGTTCGAGTTACAAAAAGAATCAGCGCACAAGCTATACCACTCTCTCTGCGATCAAACAATACAACTCACAGACTGAGTAGACACTAGATATGCCTTCCCTCAGCCCTCCAAGCCTCTTATTTCCTTAGGGTCCAATGATGCCACATGTGTGAAGTGGCCTCATCACACTCACTAAACTGAAGAAGTAACTGCGCAATCTCCAAGGAATGAATTCTTTCTGCATGCAAGAGATATTCACAATGAAATATTCCTACAACTGATAGTACTCTGTCCCTCCATCTGATCTCAATTGGGTCTCTGTCTGAACTGACATGCATGAGTTATTTATGAGAAAATATTCAGTCATCTGAAGTGCAGCAGCTACATGCATGCATGCATTAACTAACTGAACTCATAATTAATTCAACAAACTGTTTGAATTAATCTAATTGGACTTTACTCAGTTAACTGAGCCAACTAATTACAATTCAATATTATAACTCATATTTATCTCTTTGACTGATGGATAAATTCCTTGATCAATGGAGAAATTGTTGCATGTCCCCACATAGACTTCATGTTTGATTTTCTACAACTAATTAACTCAAGATGAATTAATTAATTATTTACAAACAACCGCTAAAATCAAATTCAAATTTTTGCTTTTCTATTTTAGTTCAACAACTAACTAAAATAGGAAGGTATCCCAAATGCTATTTATAGCAGTGCTAAATTTAGCACTTCTATATTTAGCATTTTTTGTTGCTATTTTCAACACTCCCTTTCAACAAGAAAGGGATTATCAGTAACCCCAATCCTGTCTTTGTGGAACTCAAACTTGCATTTTGACAATGCCTTAGGCAAAATATCTGCATCCTGTTCCTCGGTTAAAACATACAGCGACAACATGATCCTCTTGACCACATAGTCTCGAAGACAGTGATACCGAATATCAATGTGCTTTGGACCTATCATGAAAAACTAGATTATCAGAGAGTTTGATACAACTCTGGTTATCGCAGTAGATCATGGTTGGATCCATCCTCTGATCAAACAATCCCACTAGAATTTTCCGCATCCAAATGGCTTCACATGCAGCTTGACTAGCAGCCATGTATTCAGTCTCTGCTGAGCTAAGTGCAACTGATCTCTGTTTCCTGTTGTACCAGGAAACTGCGGCTGAACCAAGGTTGAAGATTCATCCAGAAATGCTCTTTTGGTCTGATGGACTCTCTGCCTAATCCACATCTGTGAAGCCCTGAAGCTTCACTCCCTTTGTTCGTCTGTACCACAATCCGAACTGAGATGTGCCTCTGAGGTATCTCAACACATGCTTCCTTGCCTTCCAAAACAACTTGGTAGGCTGAACCATAGCTTGACTCAGTTGGTTCACCGCAAAGCATAAGTCGGGTTGTATGTTCACCAGATACATAAGTGAACCCACCAATTGTCGATAAACAATAGCAGCTACTACCTCACCTGAAGTAGCATCCTCCTTCCTCCAGTTCCCAGCTAGAGGAGTTTGCATGGGCTTGCACTTTTCCATGTGAAAGCACCTGAGTATCTCATTGGCATACTTTCCTTGAGACACAAATACTTCACCATCTTTCTGCCACACCTCCATGCCTAGAAAATAGTGAATAAGACCCATGTCTTTCGTTTCAAACTCTCTTGCAAGGTCCTCCTTGCAAGATTTTATTAGCGGATCATCACCTGTCAAAATTAGATCATCGACATAAAGAACAATGATCAATGGTTTACCTTCTACCATGATGTGGTAAAGGTTCTCATCTGCTTCACTCTTGGTGAAGCCCAACCCGGTGAAATAACTGTCGATCCTGGTGTACCAAGCACGAGGTGCTTGCTTCACCCCATACAAAGCCCTCTTAAGCCGGCACACATGCGACTCACGATCAAAGGTTTCAAAACCCTCTGGCTGCTCAATGTACACCTCCTCCTCAATCTTCCCATTGAGGAATGTTGTCTTCACGTCCATCTGATGGATATTCCAACCCACCTGAGCTGATAGTGCCAACATCTATCTGATAGATGAATACCTTGCTACTGGAGCAAAGGTCTCATCGTAGTCGATCCCCTCGACCTGTGAGAAACCTCGGGCAACAAACATTGCCTTATGTTTTTTACCACTGCTATCAACTGCCTGCTTTACCTTGTAAAGCCATATGGAATTTACCACTGACTTGCCCTGAGGTCTTGGGACAACATCCCACACACTGTTCCGAATGATAGAGTCATACTCCTCTACCATTACATCAACCCAGACTGGTTGGTGCACTGCCTCCTCGAATGAAGAAGGTTCGATATTACACACTTCCCAACCAGGGCCATGTACCTAGTGTACCGCTCGGGTGACCTCCTCTGTCTGCGCTGAGAAGATGGTTGTCCCACATTCTCTCGCGCATCAAGCATCAACCTGTCAGCTTCCCTTGAGCATTTCCTCCCATCTCTGGAAGTCTCAACATGAGTGGATGTCTCCACTCACGGATCCTCTGCATGCAGTTGCTCCGCATCAATCAAAGGCTCCTCTTCCTTAGGAACTGAAAGTTCCCCCTTTGCATGCAACTTGAGCTCCCTCTCAAATGATAATCGCATGGCTTTCTGCTCGTCGAACTTCAGATCCCTGCATACCACTGTCCTCTCACTGGTAGGCTGGTATACCCGATAGTTGTGGGGTGTATCCGTGTACTCGACAAGTATTCCCAACTCCGCTGTTGGATCCAACTTTTTCTGGGCATCTTTGGTCACATGACAGTAAACTGATGATCCAAAGATTCGTAAGTGACTCACATCTAGTCGCTTCCCGGAAAAGTCCTCCATAGGTGTCTTCATCCCCAATATATACTGCGAGCTTCTGTTCTGCAAGTATACTGCTGTATTGCATGCCTCAGCTGACAAATGCAGTGGTAGAATTTGGTCATGCAACATCGCTCGAGCTGCTCCCACAATCGATCTGTTCTTCCTTTCGGCCACCCCATTCTGCTGTGGGTTATGGGGTGCCGTCAATTCCCGTTTAATTCCTTCTGTAGCGAAAAAGTATTTAAACTGTTGGGAGACATACTCTACCATTGTCGCTACACAAGGCTTTTATTTTCTTTTCATATTTTTTCTCTGCCAAGGCTTTAAACTCACAAAACCTCAAGAAGGTCTGATCCTTCTTTTACATAAATTAGATCCAGCATCTACGAGAAAAATTATCAATAAAAATAACATAGTACCTTTGTTTAGCGATGGAGGCTGTAGAGAATGGTCCACAAACATCTGAGTGAACTCGCTCCAAGATTGCTCTAGCTCTACTATCTCAATCTAGAAAGGAAGATTTCGCATACTTACTCAAGGTAAAACCTTTGCATGTATTCGTCTGCTCTAGTTTTCCCTTGGGTAGTCTGGTAGAAATCTGTTGCATGATCTTCAAGGCTCTATGGTGCAAGTGGACCAGTCTTCTATGCCATAGCTTGTCAACATCTTGGCTCTGCACCATCTCAACGTTGGAACTCAGTGCAACACAGTCGTCTACCTCCAATTTGTAGAGATTCTTTACTCGAATCCCAATTCGCTTGGTCTGTCCAGTACCGATATGCCTTAGGAATACCTTTCCTTTATTAAATAGTACATCATAGCCTTTATCTTCTATCATAGCGACAAACACAAGGTTCGTCTTCAAACCTGGTACATACTTTACATCAGTCAGGGTGAGGGGAGCTCCATGCTTCCTCTGAAACACAACCGTACCTTCACCTGAAACACGGTACTTTCCATCATCGCCCTTCTCAATCTGCATCTGGAGATCCTTCTCCTCCAAGGTACTGTAAAGATTCTTGTCACCTGACATGTGGAATGAAGCTCCACTGTCCAGGTACCACACACATCCCACCATGGATGAAACCATGCATGCGATAAGTGAAAAATCCAACTGAAACTGTGAGGCCAATGCCTCACCATCAAAGCCCTTCGAGGAACCTTTCTTGGATTTCTTTTGTGGACAATTCGTAGCATAATGGCCCACTTCATGACAATGAAAGCATTGCACTTTCGATTTGTCAAACTTCTTCCCACCATGGGAAGAACCAGATTTGGGATGGGACGCTTTCCCTTTCCCTTTCCTCGCCTTACTTGCTAAGGCTAGATTTTTCTCATCATCTTGCTTTGATGAGGACCCATCTCTAGTGCTTTTTCTTATCTCCTCCTGCATCAGATCCGACCAAAGTCGTTCTCAATATGGAAATCTTTCTCTTTCATTAACCGAGTTTTAGTAGCTATGCCAACTCTTAGGAAGATCGAGGAGTGCAAGACTCACCATGTCATCATTGACTGTTGTGATCCCTACACTTTCAAGCTCATCCTTGTAGGTGGTGAACTTGTTCAGAGATGTAGAGATCATGTCGCCCTTTTCACACTAGATTTTCTTAAGCTTGTCTTTTAGTGCCAGCTTCCTCTGATCGCTGCTATTCTAATATAGATCTTTTAATGTTTTTCACATCATAAACGATGTCTCATTCCCATGGAGACTCGAGACTATGTGGTCTCGAACTCCCTCCAAAAGGATTCTCCTTGTTCTAGCCACACATTTCTCCCATTCCACCAATTTTGTAGCATCAGTCGGCTTGGGGACTTCTTTATCAATGAAGTCTTTTAGACCATTATCCTCTAATACTGCTTCCATGCGATCCTTCCAAGGTATATAATTCGAGTTTCCATCAAGGGCATACTCGAGTCTTAACCGTTGATCACCTTTGCTCTGATACAATGTAGAAATTCTCACTGTAGATCAACAGATTATGCAATATACTAAAGCAAAATACAAGATCTACTTCTACAACAAACTTTGCGGAAGCTTAATCAATTTGAACATGATCAATTGAGAATACATATAACTGAGAACGATAAATCAATCACACATAACACAGAAGAATAACCCGAGGAAAGCCTCAGCCTAAAACCCCAAACTCTGTATTATCATACAAGTGGAAATATGTTCGAGTTACAAAAAGAATCAGCGCACAAGCTATCTTGCTCTCTCTACAATCAAACAATACAGCTCACAGACTGGGTAGACACTAGATATGCCTTCCCTCAGCCCTTCAAGCCTCCTATTTCTTTGCGGAATTTTTCTTGGGGTCCAATGATGCCACATGTGTGAATTGGTCTCATCACACTCACTAAACTGAAGAAGTAACTATGCAATCTCCAAGGAATGAATTCCTTCTGCATGCAAGAGATATTCACAATGGAATATTCCTGCAACTAATAGTACAATGTCCCTTTATCTGATTTCAATTGGGTCTTTGTCCGAACTAACGTGCATGAGTTATTTATGAAAGAATATTCAGTTACCTGAAGTGCAGCAGTTACATGTATGCATGTATTAACTAACTGAACTCACAATTAATTCAACAAACTGTTTGAATTAATCTAACTGGACTTGACTGAGTTAACTGCTCCAACTAATTACAACTTAATATTACAACTCATCTTTATCTCTTTAACTGATGGATAAATTCCTTAATCAATGGAGAAATTGTTGCATGTCCTCACATAGACTTCATGTTTGATTTTCTACAACTAATTAACTCAAGATGAATTAATTAATTATTCTACAAACCGCTGCTAAGATCAAATTCAAATATTTACTTCGCTATTTTAGTTCAGGGACTAACTAAAATACGAAGGTATCCCAAAATGCTATTTATAACAGTACTAAATTTAGCATTTATTGTTGCTATTTTCAACATGTAATGCTTTATTTTGGAGAAGCTTTCACATTATTGTCCATTTTTCTTCTGATATAAACAAATTCATGAGACTCATGCTCGTTTAGAAAACCTACCTATCTCCCAAATACACAATGACAACCCTAAAATGCTAAAGTGTGTGCCTACCTTGCTCCATGTTGATGCCTCGAAAATCGCTGCATCAACATCGGGGAAAACCATCCGGTCTGGACTTTAAAGACAACTCCTTTTCCGTTTGGTGTGGTGGCTCCGATTGGATATAATGGGACCAGTTTCCCAATGATTTGTAAATATGATGGATAAGTGGTTGATTTTCTATTATCTAAGGATAATGATGGATGATTTATTCTACAATTCAAAATTACGAACAACTAATCTATCCCGGGAAATTTCCACTTTAGTGTAACTTTTGATGATCTTTATTTACAAATAGGCATATAGATGACTTTATTGATAAATAAAAACATTAATCCATATGATAATTAATTTGTTTAAGTAATTGAACAAAGTAATCATTAAAACAATGTTATACTATTCTTCATATATCATTGACATAAATATGATTGAAAGAATAACATTCCTTAAACATTCAATAGTGATAAGTATAATGACTGTTGTTGAAACACATACATACATCAAATCAAATGATAGCAAGATTGAATAAACACTGGTTCATATAAAAGAATGGAGCAAAGACATAGATAATAGTACCATATTTAATTTGAATCCTTCCCGATATCAATCGCATTTAGATTCCGTCTTCAAACTTTGAAATACTCTCACAAAAAGCAGTAGTGCATATCTCATCAAAGTATTCTTCATTAAAATTCAGAATATAGGCCTAGTCTTCATAAAAATATATATATATTAGAAGCACAATAGTGTGATTTCCCGATCCAAGTTTTGATATAAAAATTTAGGACCACTTCTAAACACATGAAAGGGTCTATAAATATTATCTAAGCTCACTGATTATGAAATAAAAATGCTATGATGTGGTATAACTAAATTATGGAAATCTCCTTGAAATGAGTATGCTTGTAGTCGGTAGAATGATTCGTTGTTTCGACCGATCATCCTTTGGTTTGAGCTGACAGATAGCAAGCATTGGTTGCAATTCTGGAGGGTGACTCAGACGTGAATGCAGTTGGGCTGGATACGTAGCATCATGGATTTCGGGAATCATGTAATCGATTGCATCAGTTAAAAATTTCAGTGCTGCCTTTTGACTGTATGGTTTAACTTCCAAAAGGTGTCCCAAGTTAAATTTTGGATGCCTGCTATTAATCTCTCCTTCTCTTGTAAATCCTGTTTGCATGATTGTTCCAGTGCTTTAACTGATGGCAATTTACCTGGAGTGCACTTTGAAATCAAATTAGACAGATAAAGAGTATCATTAATTAACTCAATCAAGTTACCAGTTGCTGATCTACATCTTGAAGTTTCCCTTTCTGCTTTCATCAATTGTGACTGCCATTCTAGGAAAAGAATTTCCTTGTGTGATTCTAGAATTCTAGGCAGATTTGCAGCTTGCCCTTCACTGGTTTCTTGCCTGGCAAGAAAGTTTGTTAAAGTCTCATCGGCCTGTTCCAAATTCTGCCTTGCGTCAAATGATTTGTCAATCATTGATGAAGGAATCTCATAGAGGGGCTCAACAAGGGAAATATTATGACATAGTAAATTTAACTATTTAATCAATGCTTTATTGATCTGGATAGTTTCGGATATAAACTCTGTTGGTTGAGGAAAACTTTTGAACTTTTCTATCTGTTGTGATAGTTGGGCAATTTGTTAATCTTTTGTTTTACTCATTTGTTCATTCATTGATTTCAGCTTGGTTAGTGTTAGAGACAGCTCCTTTTGTTTCTGAATTGCACTTTGGTCTATCCTTGCTTCTCCTTGAGCAATTGCTCCTTTAGTTGATTGTTTAATTGCTTTTGTGCTGCCAATTGCTGTTCTAACTGCTCTATCCTCTACTGTCTTTCAGATACATGTGCTTCCAATGAAACAATTGTCTGATTCTTTTCTTTGAGTAAATTGCTAACCTCTGATTCTTTATCCATAGTAGCTGCCGAGTATGCCCCAACATATTGAGAGAGTTTTGTGAGGTCTTCGGAAGGATTGAATTCTTCTTTCCATACCACATTAGCCATCTCTGTCTGTGCAGGTAAAATGGAAGATTGATTAATCCTTCTCTTTTTCCTTTGTCTTTTTACTACAACCCTATGCTTAGGGCTATAGAAGACATCTAAAGGTGTTATTTCTTCCATATGCAAAACAATTTCATCTGATGGATCCTTAGGAATTATCTCTACATCTTGACTTATGGGTAGGCCGCTGGTTCCTTTAGTTGGAACCATATTTGTTGCTGTCTTGTGACCAATTGTCACTTGAGGCGTGCTAAAACCCTGCAAATTCTCAGGATTTCTTATAATGGAATCGAACTGTTCCCATTCTTCAAGAAGTTTGGGATCAATCTGAGTATCTATCTCCATGTGTTCACTGCCTTTTCCCTATTCTTTCCCCTGTTCTTGTGTTTTTTTTTCTCGGGAACTTTTCCTATTGCAAGAGTTTTTTCAACAGTTTGCTGTTTGGGCTCGCTTGATTGAATTATTGGGGTGGTGGCTAATAAGTCTAGAGACAGAGTTTGCAACCTCTGTTCTCTAAGCATATTAAACATTTCCAGCCCTTCATCTTGATACCTGAGCCTGACCAATGATTTTATCTGAAATAGTGATTCAACTGAGGAAAATAGGTCATCGAAGTCATCATTTTCATGATCAAACTTTGTGAGTTTGGCTTGTTCAAGAACATTATAGGAAACTTTTCTTAGATCATATTGCCTGTTGGAAATTGTTACAAGATTTAGCATTTGTATTTTTTTCTGTTTCCTTTTCTGCATGTTTGTAATCATGAAGAGCGAATACACCACATCTTAAAGGGAATGTAGGCCAAACCTATTTCTTGAAATTTCTAATGGTTTTGGATGTCCCTTCTGTTGTTATCTGATATGCCAATTCTCGAGCTAACAGCTTATCGGGCACATACAGGGGAAGGACATGGGGTCTTGTAAGGCTACCAAAAAGCCTTATATAAGTAAACTTGTCTTCTCCGAACCAATTACCTACTGCAGTCAAGTCGATCCTTGCTTCCTCGGAAATCTTGGGGGCATGCTTATCAAAAATAGCATAATACATAGACAACATAAAACCATTGCAAATTTTTTAAAAATGATTTTTGTAGTGAGCCTTCCATAACAGTTGATGATAAATATGGATTGGCTTAGGGTCTTGGGGAGTCCATCTCCATCCGAGCATTGGATATTCAGAATTAAAGCAAAGAGTATCCATAATGTAGGCACTGTAATAAAAAGGGAGAATGGTCCTGGTAGTTTTACGTGCATTCGATCTAAATTCGAGAATTGCTGTGGCCAATTTGTCAGACAAAATGTTTTCCCAATCCATCACATAGCTATTGATTGTTGCCTCCATCAGAAGGACCATTTCAATGGTGAATTTAGCAGAGTCATGTATTCTCCACATTCTACACATCATAGCCCCGACATAACAGTAAGGAGAAGCCAATGAATCCACATAGTACTTACCTGATGATTCGTGTTTGTGCTTCTCGGGGTTATGTCTCCACTGCTTAATCAGGGTCGACTCTGACTCGTTTCATTTGCAAACATTTCAAGGAAGGCTTTGTTATATCGCTTTTTAGGCTCAGGTAAGTGATACATTTTCCTTAAATCATCAGGCTAAAACGAGCCAAATATCCTCCGTTAGCGGTGCAAAATGTTCTGTTTGAGACTGGAATTTGTTCTACTACCCATCTCACTACGTCAGTATATGGAAGGATTTTTTCTCGCGCTGCTATTCTGTGCAGATATGAACAAGCTAAATATTTGAGGGATGCTTCCGATTTGTTAGTTGAGTCCGCTGTGGCTTCTTCTGATATTTCGTCAGGCTCTTCTGCTTCTATTAGATATAGATGCTCTCCCAGCTAGTATTTCCTAGACCGAGGCACGTAGTATTTGAGATTAACCCTTTTTTGTTTGGTTTGGGATCTTTGGCTGGCTGCGCTATCGCTGTGGGAGTTGTTGCTATGGATTTCTTTGATTTCTTTCCCATTTGTTTCAAATTTCTGATTTCAACGAAATTCTGCACAAGTGATTGAAAAACCGTGATACAGAGAAATGCTGCTACAGACCAATATGATAATGAAAAGTAGTTACGTCGATCAACAGTTGATAATGGATTATAGTAAGATTGCCGCGGATAAAATCTAAAGGAAAGATCTACCCTTAACTGCTTCATTGATTAGCCGCTTAACCTGTCAATCGTGGTAAGAAGGTTTTAAATGCCGATCATGTTGTTTATATGCTGAATGATTCATTCAAGCGTGGCTTAGATTTCTTTGATGGATAATTAGAGGTAGATCGCAAATCGGTGATCGACAATGTTAAGGGAAAGGCTTTAATGTTTGTTTTTAAATATCTCCGATCACCAAAAGGTGATACAATGCATGCAAACCTTTTAAATATATTCTCAAGATGTGAGCCTCATTAATACATCGCAATCGGAGGATAGGTTCGAGCTTTATTATTCTGTCATTGTGATTTTGCTCATTGTCGACCACCGATTGCGAAATGCTTTATTGCGTTAGAGGATTTGAGCCCACCTTCAATCATGTGTTGGCATGTTGTTGCGATTGCCGATTGCGATATGTTTTATCGCATCAGAGGGATTAAAGGGTTGCTTTATATTGTGTTTGGCATTTGATATCTCCGATCTTCAACTGCGATTGCCTTTTCGGATCGGAGAGAATGAATGTGCTTTTTCGTAAGTTTCCTTTGTTATTGCGATATGCGATCTTCCGATTGCTTTATTGCAATAACGAAGAGTTTTATAAATTTTTAAAAGTCACACTTTTATTTTTATTCGAAAACGTTTTTAAAATGATTCATTTACCTTAGGCCTTTTAATAAGGTTTTCTTATGATGGGTTAATACCAATTTATTTACACATCTGGCTAAGTTTAAATTTAAAAGGAACCCATTTCATATTATGATTTTGTATAAAATTTTTATGAAATGGGGGGTTGTTGTACAACACAACAATTGGCGATTCATTGGGAGAAACATTTATCTCTGAGAAAGTAATATAATACTTTAACTTTCTTAATCTGGAAAGCTTAGTTGATAGAGAAAATCTAATATAACTAAGTAATCATAAATTATGAAAATAATGAAACTATTTTTGCTATTTCTTTCTCTTCTTAAAATTAAATATTGATTTAAAGCTTTAAATAAACCTTAATTGGTTGATAATGATAAAACAAAAGACTTTTCCAACTTAGCTTTCATAATTACTCCTTTGTCATGGGTAAAGCCTCTGTTGCCAACAAACGTCTATAGTCTCGACAGGGTTACCTTTTAACCATTTGATCATTCATTGTTCCATCCATTTCAGAGTATAATTAAAAAGAATAAATCCAAAAGATATGTTTCCATACTTTTTGTATTACTTTTTCCTTTTTCCTTATTTTGTAAGATAAAAAGCCATTGTCCTGGTTTGGTGGCCAACTGTTGACAATGTCATTCACTGGTTGTAATTTAACTGAACAAGCTGGCTCGTGATGAGACCCCTTGTCTTATAATTATAAGCCATTACCCTGTTTTGGTATGTAGTGTTGGTAATGTCAGTTAAACTATTCCCCTATGATCATGGTAAGCAGGCTTGTAATAAGACCTCTTATCTTTTCTATCAAATATATTTTAGAATTACACTCTGAGTAATTATAAACTTTGATGGATGGGATGAACAATTTTCTTCTTAAGAGAATATGGATGACAGGGTGAGAGTTGAAGATGCTAAGGTTGAATCAGTTTCTGTTTTGTATTGGTAACCGTTTTCAGGCTTCTAAAACTTTAAAATGATTTACAGTATTTTTAAGTTTGAGAAGATTTCACAAAATTAAAATGGAGTTTTCAGAATCTAATTGTATGTAGAAATTTTGAATAATATGACACTTATTAACAGAGATTATCCTTATTATACACTATTTGTGGAATACATGCATAATACATACCCTCCTCTATGTTGATCATCAATTTTGCGGAATTAAGAAACAATCGCATGCGCACATTGAAGCATCAATCACACATATCAACACAGTATATCACAAGGAAAGCATGCAGCTGAAAACCCCCAACTATCTGTATATTATATTGATTGAGAACATGTAACAATACATAGTACAATACTCCTCACAAGTACTCAGCGCTAGCTCCAGCTGTTACACATAAACTAGCTCAGATCTGAATCAATCACTGGCCCAAATCTCCTCCGCTGCTTGTCTGCCTCCACTGCGCAATCCTGAATGAGAATAGAATGAGAATCGTTGATACAAACTCTTATTTCCCTTGTGTAACACTACGCAATCCTCATTGGCAATCTCAATCCACTGATTGTGCAAATCACATGCACAACTATAGTCACAACTGACAGCTGTCTTGCCCTTTCACTTATCTCTAACACTTGTCTCCACTGAA
>APFE031116678.1:17674-31288 GCA_000404065.3 Pinus taeda
CTCTGTGGTATTCGAATTTGCTCCTGGTGAGCGCCTTCGTCAAGATATCAACATCCTGATCCTCCGTGGGAATATATGAAAGTAACATGATTCTCCGCTGCACACAATCTCTGATATGATGGTACCTGATGACGATGTTTCTGGCCGTTGGGCTCCCTTCCCAATATGTATCTGTGAAGCCACATAGCTTCACCTCATCCTCCTGTCTGTACCACAATCCATATCCCGATGTGCCTTTGAGATAACGCAATACATGCTTGCCTGCCTTCCAGAAGAGCTTGGTTGCCTTAACCATAACTTGTGAAAGCTGGTTAACAACATAGCATATATCGAGTCATGTATTGACCAGATACATAAGCAACCCCACCAACTGTCGATAAACAGTGGCATCCACTACCTCTGCTGAAGTAGCATCCTCCTTCCTCCAACCTCCAGGAAGAGGAGTATCAACAGGCTTGAAGCCATGCATGTTGAACTTCTCCAATATCTCCTGGGCATACTTACCCTGAGAAACAAATAGTCCATCACTGTGTTGCCAAATTTCCAATCCCAGGAAATAATTAAGGAGGCCCAAGTCCTTCATCTCAAACTCTCGAGCAAGATCCTCGCATGAAAGTATTAACAACTCATCTCCCGTTAGAATCAAATCATCTACATAAACTACAATGATAAGCAACTTACTCTCCACCACAATCTGGTATAGGATCCGCCTCACTCTTGGAGAATCCAAGTCCGGTGAAATAACTGTCTATCCGTGTGTACCAAGCACGAAGTGCTTGTTTCAACCCATACAGTGCTCTCTTGAGCCTGCACACATGTGACTCACAACTAAAGATCTCGAAACCTTCGGGCTGCTCTATGTACATTACCTCCTCAATGACTCCGTTGAGGAATGCAATTTTCACATCCATTTGATGAATGTGCCACCCCATCTGCGCGGAGAGAGCAAGAATCCTCCGTATGGAAGAATACCTTGCGACAGGTGCAAATGTATCCTCATAATCGATCCCCTCTATCTGTGAGAAGCCTCGGGCAAAAAATCTTGCCTTGTACTTCTCCACACTCCCGTCAGCTGCCTGCTTCACTTTGTAGATCCATCTTGAACCCACCACTGACTTCCCCTCCGGTCTTGGGACAATCTCCCATGCACTATTTCTGACAATCGATTCATACTTTTCCACCATGGCATCTACCCATGCGGGATCCTCCACATCTTCCTCGAAAGAGGATGGGTCAGTCACGACACATTTTCTCACAAGAGCCATGTATCTAGTGTACCGATCAAGTGACTTTCTCTGTTTGCGCTGCGCTGTAGGTGGTCCTACAACCTTCTTTGCATCTTGAGCCAGTCGCTCAAATTCTGTAGTGCGCTTTCGCCCTCTGATGGTTGGCGCTGCATGAGTGGTCTCTTCATTCCATGAACTTCATCTTATGGCTGATCCACATCCTGAAGGTCATTCTTAGGAACTAATAGCTCCTCATCTACATGCAAGTGTGGCTCCCTCTCAAGCAAACACTTTATGGCTTTCTCCTCCTGAAATTTTATATCCCGTCGCACAACAGTCTTGCGACTGTCTGGAAAATACACACGATAGTTGTGAGGCATATCAGTGTACCTCACAAATATCCCAACCTCTGTGGTTGGCTCCAGCTTCTTCCTGGCATCCTTCGTCACATGCATGTAAACAGGAGAACCAAAAATCCTCAAATGAGAAATATCAGGCCTCTTACCAGAATAAGACTCCTTGGGTGCACTCATGCCAAGTATCTTGTGATGACAATGGTTCTGCGCATATAATGCAGTATTGCATGCCTTCACCCACAAGTGAAGAGGTAGGCCCTAATCATGCAACATCTCCTGTGCAGCACCCACGATCATTCTGTTCTTGCACTCAGCAACCCCGTTCTGCTGTGGGTTATGGGGAGCTATGAGCTCTCTTCAAATCCCTTCTATGCTGCAGAAGTCTTTGAACTCGCCAGAGATGAATTCACTACCATTGTCGCTCCTAAGAGCCTTCACCTTCTTCCTCGATTCCTTCTCGACCAGTGCTTTGAACTCATAGAACTTTGAGTATGTCTCGCTCTTCTTCTGCATGAAGAATATCCAACACTTTCGAGAGAAATCATCAACAAAGATCACATAGTACCTGTGCTTTGCTGTCGAAGCTACTGAGAAAGGGCCACACACGTCTGTGTGAATTCTCTCAAGGATCGTCATGGTGTGACTATCCTTCTTGTGAAAGGTGGCTTTCAAAATTTTTCCCAAAGTACACCCCTTGCACTGATCTGACTGCGCAAGAGTGCCTTTAGGAAGCCCAGTAGAAATCTGCTGCAGTATCTTCAAGGCTCCATGGTGAAGGTGGCCCAATCTCTGGTGCCACATCTCGCCATCATCCCGGCTCACCACTCCTTTTTCCTTGCATGCCATTGCTGCGCAGCCATCTACATGCAACTGATAAAGGTTCTTGACTCAAACCCCTATCTTCCGGGTTTCTCCAGTTGTCTTACTGTGCAGGAAAGCCTTTCCCTCGCTGAAAACAAAATCATATCCCTTGTCTTCTAACATCGCCAGAGAGATAAGATTCTTCTTCAATCATGGAACATGCATCACTTCATTAAATACGAAGGGTTTACCAGACTCCCTCTCAAAGGAAATGGTAGCGATACCAGTCACACTGTATCTACCATCATCGCCCATCTCGATGTGCACTCCAAGATCTTTATCATTCAGATCAGAAAACAAATCTTGATCTCCTGTCATGTGAAAAGACGCACCGCTATCCAAGAACCATACCGATCCCATCACACTTGATACCAAACATGCGATCAGCGAAAAATCTAGCTGAAACTGCGAGGCTAAGGCTTCTCCCACTGCAGATCCAGTAGCTTGCTTATTTTTCTTCTTCTACGAACAATTTGTGGCATAGTGTCCATGCTGTTGACAATGAAAGCACTTCACCTTGGACATGTCGTGCTTCTTTCCTTTCACACCAGAATGAGAAGCTTTCTTGTTCTTCCCCTTCTTTTCTTTGGTAGCCAAAGCGCAATTTTCTTCATCAGATGCCTTTGATGAAGATTCGTCCCTGGTATTCCGCCTCATTTCCTCTTGCACAAGATCCGACCAAAGTCTCTTCCATCCTGGCAATTTCTCCCGACCATTGACAGAGTCGTGATAGGAATGCCAAATCTTCAGAAGACCAAGGAGAGCCAAGCTCACCAAGTCCTCATCATCGACAGTCACCCCCACACTTCCCAGTTCATCCCGGCATTGGGTGAACTTCGTGAGATACTTGGGCATACTGTCTGCCTTTCTCACACTTTATGTTTATGAGTTTATCCTTGAGCGCCAACTTCCTCTGGTCGCTCTTGCTTTGGAATAGATCTGTCAACGCTTTCCACATCAAGTATGGAGAAGCCTTTCCATGGAGACTGGACACAATGTGATCCCTCACGCCCTCTAACAGAATCCTTCGACACTTTGCTATTTTCGTTTTCCAATCCCCGACTTGAGTAGCATCAACAGGTTTTGGGACATCTACATCTATGAACTCCTTCAACCCATTATCATCTAACACCGCCTACATCCTGTCCTTCCATGTAATATAGTTCGAGCTGCCCTCAAGGGCATACTCTAATCGCAATCCATTGAAAGACATTTCAACTTTGACACCAAGAAAACATTGCTGCAAATTCGAATTCCACCAGCTCAAAACTCAACCGCTTCTGATCTAAAATTCATGAGAACAAAGTATTTCTCGTACAGAGATTCACTGTATGGGAATTCACCGAATATCTCACCTTCCAAAAGAAGGATGAATCCAGAGGCTACCTTGCCCGATTACAGACTCTGCCTGAAGAAATAAAATGTAAACACTTTCTGAATAATAGATCCGATGATCAACTACGCTCTAATACCATGTATAAATTTTGAATAATATGACACTTATTCACAGAGATTATCCTAATTATACACTATTTGCGGAATGCATGCATAATACATAACCTCCTCTACATTGATCATCAATTTTTCGGAATTAAGAAACAATCGCATGCGCACATTGAACCATCAATCACACATATCAACACAGTATATCACGGGGAAAGCATGTAGCTGAAAACCCCCAACTATTTGTATATTATATTGATTGAGAACGTGTAACAATAAATAGTACAATACTCCTCACAGGTACTCAGCGCTATCTCCACCTGTTACACACAAACTAGCTCAGATTTCAATCAATCATTGGCTCAAATCTCCTCCGCTGCTTGCCTGCCTCCACTGCACAATCCTGCATGAGAATAGAATGAAAATCGCTGATCCAAACTCGTATTTCCCTTGTGTAACACTACGCAATCCTCATTGGCAATCTCAATCCACTGATTGTGCAAATCACATGCACAACTATAGTCACAACTGACAGCTGTCTTGACCTTTCACTCATCTCTAACACTTGTCTCCACTGAACTGTCCATGCACTGAGTTAACTGATGTATTCTTTAGTTGATTTATGAGTTAATAATTAGTGAATTAATTAATAATTAATTCACATCACTCATCACTAGTGTATTTGGCAGTTAGACTAAATACAAATAGTTCAACTAAGTCAAACTGAACACAACTCCATCAACTCCTCAATCAACTCCACCAAACTCAATCACTTGAGTTCTAACTGAAGTCCATCATGCAATAGCTCAACTAACCCATAAGAAAAGCATATTTCCTTCTGGCAGTTGCATGTGCCACATCCGTAGCTTGAACTGAAGTGTTGCAAGAGGATAAGATAATGTTTATAGTCCAAATATTATTAAGAGCTAATAATATTCGATTGTTCTATATTTAGACTGGCAGTCTAAAAATAGACTCCGCCCATATGTCTAAAAATAGAGGTCCATCTATTTTTACCAACATGACTAATCATCCACAATCCACAAATAGCATCCTGCAACTCATAAACCATGATCCATATGTCTAAAAATAGACTTTGCGCCAAAAATAGCCTATGGGACCACTTAGTGAAGGCGACTTCTTTTCACTAAGCTCCATCATCTTGATGCATTTTCAACACCAACATCATCACTAGGAAAGTGATAACCATTTTTGGGTCTCAATAGTGTAATATGAGTGGGACTAGAAATCATTTCTTACTCATCCCATTCGCTTGAATATTTCAATGATTTCTCTTTGGAAGATAGAAGCCCCACTAAGTTAGGCAGCTTGTAGATCCCCTCCAACTTGAGTTGGTTAATTTGCTGGAAACTGAGTTAATGGGTTTCTTTTTACAATTTTCAAATGTAATTCTTGTTATTAGATTAAGAATGGGAGTAAAATTAGTCATTGACATCACTCTTATTCTCATAATTCTTCCTATATAGGACTTGAAGTGGGTAGACATGTTTAATAAGTATCCCTAGGATGGTGAGAGATAAATAGTTAAGCTCATCTAGTGAAATGATAGAGTTTCGAGTAATAGGAGAGAAGGTGAATATAAGTGAGAAGAAGGTGCATTATAGTTTGAGTGACAATATTGATAGGTGGGAAAGTTAGGGTAGGGAATTTCTTGTTCCTTGGGAAGGGTATTATTCAATGGTGATACTATATTGGTAGCCCATTTCATGTTAGGGATTTTTTCCACTACTTGTTTCATTGATTAAGAAAAAGATAAGATGTTTCAAGCAACCAAAGATGAGATGAGAACCTTGTCTAAGGGTTATCCTTTTCTTTGAAGGGGAAAGAAGGCATAGAACTAAAATATAGCACATCAAGTTCAAAATGATTTATGGGAAATCTATGGCTAATTTATTTGTGAGCCATGTAATATCTCAATCTTTAGGATTGGGCTATGTTCTAGCAAGCCCTTTAGTGAGTGGACCCATACCTTCACCCAACTTCCCTTCACTTGTAGTGGACATCTTCTTCAAAGAATCATTAATTCCTTTTAATCATGTGTCCTTAACAACAAAATAACCCTTTTTACTGACACTCATCTCTTGCCACCTTGTTCCTACGATCCCAAGTTCAAGAGGCATTGGATAAGGATAACAATCACTTCTCCTTTCTCTATTGAAGAATTAACAACCTCATGTTTTACATGATGGAACTCATGATTCCTTTAGTTTTTCCTCTCGAAGCCCTAGTGCAAGAATAATTCATTGGAAACAAGAGAAACATACATAACATAATTGGCTTTGACTCAATATCTATATCACTATTGATAAATGATTCCTTTGTAGTAGAAATAAGGTAACCGCATATACAATGGTGGTTTCTTCTTCATTTCCTTTAGATATGTGTACAATAATCTTTCTCATCCCAAGCTCATTGTCACAGGGAGAGACAGAGAAAAATCCTTGCTCATCCCAAGCTCATTGTCAGAGAGAGAGAGAGAGAGAGAGAGAGAGAGAGAGAGATAGCTAGAAACCTTGCTCATACCAAGCTTATTGTGTGAGTGCGTGTGTGAGAGAGAGAGAACAAATCCATGATTAGAGATGAGAGAGAACAAATCCATGATTAGATATGAGAGAGAGAGAGAGAGAGAGAGAGAGAACGAGGAGAAGAGAGAGAAGAAAGAGAGGAGAGAAGAGAGAGAGAGAGAACAAACCCAATGATTAGAGAGAGAGAGAGAGAGAGACGAGAAGAGAGAGAGAGAAACAAAATCCTGATTAGAGAGAGAGACAGAGAGAGAGGAGAGGAGAGAGACCAACCATGTTAGAGATGAGAGAGAGAAAGAGAGAGTCCATGATTAGAGATGAGAGAGAGAAAGAGCAAATCCATGATGAGAGAGAGAGAGAGAGAGAGAGAGAATCCATGATTAGAGATGTGAGAGAGAGAGGGAACAAATCCATGATTAGAGAGAGAGAGAGAACAAATCCATGATGAGAGGAGAGAGAGCAAATCCATGATTAGAGGTGAGAGAGAGAGGGAACAAATCCATTATTAGAGAGAGAGAGAGAGAGAGAGAGAGAGAGAGAGAGCAAATCCATGATTAGAGAGAGAGAGAGAACAAATCCATGATGAGATAGAGAGAGAGAACAAATCCATGATATGAGAGAGAGAGAGAGAGAGAGAACAAATCCATGATGTGTGTGTGTGTGTGTGAGAGATAGAGAGAGAGAGAATCCATGATTAGAGATGTAAGAGAGAGGGAACAAATCCATGATTAGAGAGAGAGAGAGAGAGCAAATCCATGATTAAAGATGAGAGAGAGAGGGAACAAATCCATGATTAGAGAGAGAGAGAGAGAGAGAGAGAGAGCAAATCCATGATTAGAGATGAGAGAGAGAGGGAGCAAATCCATGATTAGAGAGAGAGAGAGAGAGAGAACAAATCCATGATTAGAGAGAGAGAGAGCACAAATCCATGATTAGAGATGAGAGAGAACACAGAACACAAATTCATGATTAGAGATGATAAAATGAGATTTGAAAGCCAAATAAACTTAGGAGAAAGATGTTATCTTCAAGTAATTATTATGCCTATTTGGGTTGTGGGATCTCCTTCCTCCTTTGAAAAAAAATCTATTATTTCTTGATATACATAATTTAAGCATCAACTCTTTGTTTTTGGTGTTTTATGGTATCTTTACATTTTTGGGCATTTTCTCACAATATAGGCACATAGATTAAGGAAGCTTGTTATTGAAAGCCAATATAGCTTGAAACCTTGTATTTTTGAATGCTTGAATTTTTTTATTTCTAAAGTTCAATCAAATTAATTATATCCTTTCTTTCTATTTTCTTCCAACTAGGTCGAGGCCAGTCAGAGAGAGCACAAATCCATGATTAGAGATGAGAGAGAACACAGAACACAAATTCATGATTAGTGATGATAAAATGAGATTTGATAGCCAAATGAACTTAGGAGAAGTATGTTATCTTCAAGCAATTATTATTCCTATTTGAGTTGTGGGATTTCCTTCCTCCTTTGAAAAAGGAATCAATTATTTCTTGATATAAATAATATAGGCATCAACTCTTTGTTTTTGGTGTTTATGGTATCTTTACATTTTTGGGCATTTTCTCACAATATAGGCACATAGATTAAGGAAGCTTGTTATTGAAAGCTAACATAGCTTGAAACCTTGTATTTTTGAATGCTTGAACTTTTTTATTTCTAAAGTTCAATCAAATTAATTATATCCTTTCTTTCTATTTTCTTCCAACTAGGTTGAGGCCAGTCAGAGAGAGCACAAATCCATGATTAGAGATGAGAGAGAACACAGAACGCAAATTCATGATTAGAGATGATAAAATGAGATTTGATAGCCAAATGAACTTAGGAGAAGGATGTTATCTTCAAGCAATTATTATGCCTATTTGGGTTGTGGGATTTCCTTCCTCCTTTGAAAAAAGAATCAACTTGATATAAATAATTTAAGCATCAACTCTTTGTTTTTGGTGTTTTATGGTATCTTTACATTTTTGGGAATTTTCTCACAATATAGGCACATAGATTAAGGAAGCTTGTTATTAAAATCCAACATAGCTTGAAACCTTGTATTTTTGAATGCTTGAACTCTTTTATTTCTAAAGTTCAATCAAATTAATTATATCCTTTCTTTCTATTTTCTTCTAACTAGGTCGAGGCCAGTCCCAAGGTTGGATGGAATAATGATCTTCCCACCTATGGGACATTATCATAAGGATTGTGTGAGGCTCGGTCGAACTTAGATGCCCCATGAGACAATTTTTATCCCCGACAATTGTCTCCTACCTTCAACCCCTCCCATGAAATTTGAAACAGTGACATGATGGAGATTAAACCCCACACAAACCAATTGATATACACCTCATAGGTAAATTAATTCTATTCTCATTTATTGGAATCACTCAATCTCATTTTTTGACAAATTAGTCCTTCCCAATGAACATACAATCAATTCCTAAAAAGTTACTATAAAAACACCATGCAACAATGGCTTAGCCAAATGGTAGCGGCCCCAAATTATAAAGCAACAATGATATTATATAGACACATCTCGGCCCAAATTCAAGTTACTTTTAAATTGATAAATGAAAATTACAGGTAGATGCATGATTATAAAGGTTATAGTGGGAACTGCTTGGGGTTTGTTGTTGAACCACTGACCTTACTCAAGGAGGGAAGTGGGCACTTACATTATTATTATTATATGTAATTATGCTATGGTAGGATTTCATTATGTATTTTCTAAGAAAGTTAACAACTAATTGGGATTGTAACTCAAAGTAGATATTGATGGAAACCATAAAACTAGATTGCTTAGAAATAAACCCAATCTATTTGATTCCAAAATTTCAATATCAACAAGGTTCTTGCTTATGATAGAGCAACATGGTGAAAGAAATAATTGGATTGTAGTATAGTAAACAACTTATTTAGAAAATGTGTGCTTTGTATTGTGCAAAGGAGGTATTTCTCAAGAAGGTATATGTACAATTTCTTCAAGGTCAGAGATATTTTCTGTTTCGAAAAATAAAATTTCTAGCCTTGACTACAAAATGTTCTAGTGAAATAATATATCCCCTAAATAAGTGAATGAGAATGTTGAAGAAATGAAAAAGAGGCTTCCATAGTATTTTTTTTAATTGCAAAAATTTAGAAGCAAAATTACATATATTTTTATATAATTTTTATAAAGTACAATAAATCAAACCTAAGCTATCCTTAAATTACAATCCAACCAATAAGTTACAAGAAATTATAACAACATGTTACAATTAGTTACAATACTATTAAAACAATCACAAATTTAATTATAATTGTTGGGCAAACTACATCAAAATGAGAATTATTGCAAGTGTTTTCCTTAACCCTAATGAGAATGATGGTATGCATTTTTCACAAATCAATAAACCCCATTCTTACTTGTCCTTATAAGGAATAATAATTAGAGGGATCTCCCTTAGAAAATTTTGAATGGTAGGAGTCTCTTTTTCATTTTCAACTTCCACTCACTTTGTGGATTCATTCACTTTATTAAACGATCTTGCTCCTTGATTCCTTCACCAACTAGGTCTTTGATGTATTTTTTTTGTGATTTCTTCTTAAAGAGGTTTTGTAGAGTTTAGAAATGTCATTTTTAAACACATGGAACTTACATTTTATTTAGAGTGCGCACTGCATAGAAGATGCTTTAAGCTTCTTTCCAGACTCGTTCTCCACCAATGCTTTAAAATCACAAAACTTTGTGAAAGTTTGATCCTTTTTTCTGCATGAAAAATATCCAGCATTTATGAGAATAGTCATCAACAAATATAACATAATACCTGTGTTTGTCCGTGGATGCTGTCGAGAATGGTCCACACACATCCGAATGGACTCACTCTAGAATAGCCTTTGCTCGACTGTCTCTGTCGTGAAAGGAACACTTGGTTTATTTTCCCAAAGTACACCCCTTGCATGTATCAACTTGCTCAAGCGTACCTTTGGGAAGACCCGTAGAGATCTGCTGCAATATCTTCAAAGCCCCATGATGCAAGTGGCCCAACCGCTTGTGCCACAACTCGCCAACGCCTCAGCTCTAAACCCTTTCTGCTTTTGTGCTCAAAGCAACACACTCCTCTACCTCCATCTTATAGAGATTCTTCACCTAAATCCCTATCTTCTTTACTTGACCTGTGTCTATGTGTCGAAGGAATGTCTTGGCTTTCGAGAATATCACATCATAGCCTCTATCCTCAAGCATGGCAACATATACCAAGTTCTTCTTCATCCCGGGCACATACATAACATTCTTCAAGGTGAGTGAAGCCCCATGCTCCCTCTGAAAAGTAATCGTGCCCAATCCAATAACACTATACTTCCCATTGTCACCCATCTTGATATGCATTTGGAGATCTTTCTCCTCTAGGTCACTGAATAACTCTTTGTCATCAGTCATTTGGAATGAAGCTCCATTGTCTAAGTACCATACACTTCCCATCATTGATGACACCGTGCATGCAAGGAGGGAAAATTCCAATTCAAATTGAGAGGCCAAAGCCTCACGCGCTCCTCCTCCTGAGGACCTCTTCTTGGGCTTCTTGAGTGGACAATTTGTAGCAAAATGGCCGAGCTCATGACAAAGAAAGCACTTAACTTTTATCATGTCTTTCTTCTTACCCCCATGATAAGAATCTTATTCTGGAATAGGAAGCTTTCCCCTTCCCCTTCTTCGCCTTAATCTCTAAGGCGCAATTCTCTTCATCATCAGTCTTTGATGAAGAGCCATCCCTGGTGTTCCTCCCGATCTCCTCTTGCATCAAATATGACCACAATCGTTCCCAATCCGGCAGCTTCTCCCGACCATTAACAGAGTCCTGATAGCTATGCTAACTCTTTGGGAGTCCTAGAAGAGCAAGACTCACGACTTCATCCTCAGCAACGGTGATTCCAACACTTCCAAGTTCATCACGACATTGAGTGAACTTGGTCAAGTATTTTGGAATAGTCTCGCCTTTCTCCATTTTGATTTTTCAAATTTTGTCCTTCAATGCCAATTTCCTTTGGTCCCTACAGTTTTGGTACAAGTCAGTCAATGTTTTCCACATAGCATACAGATTTTCCTTGCCATGAAGACTTGAGACAATGTGGTCTCAAACTCCCTCAAGGATTATCCGCCTTGCCTTCGCCACACACTTCTTCCATTTGCCCTAATTTTGTGCATCCGATGCTATTGGCTTAGGAATTTCTTGATCAACGAATTCCTTCAAGCCATTATCCTCTAGCACAACCTCCATTATATCCCTCCAGGTTATAAAATTCGAGCTGCCTTCTAAGGCATGCTCAAGCCACAAACTGTAGAATGCCATTTGTCGATCTTGAAGTATGTATTGCAAATTTGAATTTCACCTGTAACCCAAAACTCAAAACTTCGAGATCTCCTATAGTATATTGTCTTCAACTCTGATACAATGTAGAAAATCCTGTAGACTCACAAGCTCATGCAATGTACTAAAGCACAGGACATGAATTTACTTCTACTTTCAACCAGTGGAAGGCAATAGATGGATGAAAACAATATGAACAAGAAGAAGATAAATCAATGGCACATAACACAAGATGTATCTGGGGAAAGCCATTGCTCAAAACCCCACTATCTGTATTGCATATTTCAGAAATATGAGTGAAGATACAAAGCTTGTTAGATATCATTTTGGGATTCAATTGCGTTAAGTAAATCATTCACGTATGACCATTTCCATGAGAGGTAGTCGTAACTGACTAATTTCTCATGATTTTTGAATAGTTCACTTAGCACTCATTGCATCGGGTGATGCTCACAGGGGTGAAGAAGTGGGATTGAAACTAGTGAAATGTGGAGAACGAATCACATAGCATCAATCATCACTTCCGGCGCTTGCACCCGGTAACCAGGACTTCCCAGGAGGTCACCCATCCCAGAACTCCTTTGCCTCAAGGGCGCTTATCTGTGGAGTTTTTCCCCACAATCAAGCCCACTGAGCTTGCTACCCCATTTGCAAAACCTTAGCAAGTATTGTGCCTCATGAACCATTCAAGTAGAGATCCCTTGACTGTTTTTGAATTTAAGTATGGGGGATTACGCAGTGCATTATATTAGATATCATTTTGGGATTCAACTGCGTTAAGTAAGTCTTTCACGTATGACCATTTCCATGAGAGGTAGTCGTAACTGACTAATTTCTCATGATTTTTGAATAGTTCACTTAGCACTCATTGCAACGGGTGATGCTCACAGGGGTGAAGAAGTGGGATTGAAACTAGTGAAATGTGGAGAACGAATCACATAGCATCAATCATCACTTCCGGGGCTTGCACCCGGTAACCAGGACTTCCTAGGAGGTCGCCAATTCCAGAACTCCTCTGGCTCAAGCGCGCTTAACTGTGGAGTTTTTCCCCACAATCAAGCCCACTTAGCTTGCTACCCCATTTGCAAAACCTTAGCAAGTATTGTGCCTCATGAACCATTCAATTAGAGATCCCTTGACTCTTTTTGAATTTAAGTATGGGGTATTACGCAGTGCATTATATTAGATATCATATTGGGATTCAACTGCGTTAAGTAAGTCATTCACGTATGACCATTTCCATGAGAGGTAGTCGTAACTGACTAATTTCTCATGATTTTTGAATAGTTCACTTAGCACTCATTGCATTGGGTGATGCTCACAGGGGTGAAGAAGTGGCACTGAAACTAGTGAAAGGTGGAGAACGAATCACATGGCATCAATCATCACTTCCAGGGCTTGCACCCGGTAACCAGGACTTCCCAGGAGGCCACCCATCCCAGAACTCCTCTAGCTCAAGCGCGCTTAACTGTGGAGTTTTTCCCCGCAATCAAGCCCACTTAGCTTGCCATCCAATTTGCAAAACCTTAGCAAGTATTGTGCCTCATGAACCATTCAAGTAGAGATCCCTTGACTCTTTTTGAATTTAAGTATGGGGGATTACGCAGTGCATTATATTAGATATCATTTTGGGATTCAACTGCGTTAAGTAAGTCATTCAAACGTATGAACATTTCCATGAGAGGTAGTCGTAACTGACTAATTTCTCATGATTTTTGAATAGTTCACTTAGCACTCATTGCATCGGGTGATGCTCACAGGGGTGAAGAAGTGGGATTGAAACTAGTGAAAAGTGGAGAACGAATCAAATAGCATCAATCATCACTT
>APFE031116683.1:1046-16696 GCA_000404065.3 Pinus taeda
TTATAGATGAAATCGCTTTTTTAAGTCATTTTTTTTCTGGTTAATTTTAATCAAAATTAGCAGAATTAAAAAAAAAAAAATGAGTTTAAGTTGTTTAATCTATAGATTGAATTCATTTATATATTCATAAATGTATTTTAAATAACAAAAAATCATAATCGTGCTGTTGATGATGATGATTAGTGTTAACGTCCCTGAGACCAAATTAGTCTACGGACTATAATTTCTTAGTTTTTAAAAATAAATTACAAATTAATCATATATTATGTGGGATACAAAATAAAAATATACCTCGACAATAAAACTTAAAAAACTGAATACCAAATTATTAACTCATTCGAGTACATATCATATATTACATTGGATACAAAAACTAAGTGTTTGGAACTTTCGATTTTATATCATAACTTTTGATTTATATTTAAAAATATAAAAGAAATTATCCTTTGAAATTTAGATGGATGTATTACTCTATATTAATAGAGTAAATAAATTTAAATATATATATTAAAGTATATTAATATAGCAAATATATTTATTTATTTATTGCGTAAGTTTGGAGTAGTTTTTATTAAGCCAAAAATGTTATAGAGCAGTCTGTATTTTTTCAAAATTTTGTTAGCCTCAATCATATTAGATTTATTGGTTAATGGTTAAATTTTATATTAGTTAAAAAAAAATTCAAAATTTTGCTAACCTCATTCATATTAGATTCATTGGTTAATGGTTAAATTTTATATTAGTTAAAAAAAAAATAACTGAGAGAACCGGAACAAAAGTGAACCCACAAACTAGTAAACAACCAATATTTTCACACATCTTTTAATCATGAACTGTCAGAAGAAAGTATCAACACTAGATTCACCCAACTAGAATCTAGGGTTGGAGGCTGAGGGAATTTGCATTTGATGTGCCACTCAATATGCTCCAGGTAAGCATCTAGACAATTTATGCAAGCCTCCAAGTGCACCAAACTATCCTGCATTTTCCATTGATTTCTCTATAGGTCATTGAAGAACACAATTATTTCATTATGATCCTCATGTTTTTCCATGAGGACCTAAACCAAAAAAGCCTTGAGCTGCCAATGTAAAGCGATCAAGTGAATGTATTGAGATTTCCTCCCCTAGTGTGATCGAGGTCTAGTAATCACTGAGAGACTCACCAATGACCTCTAAATTAGAGAGAGATTGTCTTTCCATGTTCATTGTACATTCTAGTCTTTGAATATCAACTTGGGTGCCAGGGGAGGTCATAATTTTCAAAGCAGTAGTTGCCTCCTGAGCTCGAACCTTAGCCCTAGACAAGTTGGGTTGGTCGCGGTTGAACTACCCACATTCCCCCCTTCCTTGTATATGTAACATACCCCCTACTATTCCCGACCCAAATTAAGGTTAGTAGGAAAAATTTATTATGATGACCCGACTCCCATAGTCACATTCTGGAAATGGGGTCTAAATTTTCACTTTATTCTACCCTTTCGAAAATCCAAAAAATGATGTCATGGCATTCATCTCATCGAGATCATTCCGATTACATAAAATTTGTCCCAATATGACTCCTATATCAAAAGATATGGCCAATTGAAGTCACGGCCAATTAAATAATGTCATGACATTAGGCATGCCACATGGTACCCACGCGGATGCCATAAGCCACTTGTCAGTTGCCAACTTGTTCATACTCCAGGTCATGGGTAGACCCATGTTGTTGGCTCATAAAGCCTAGTTGAGGACTTTTATCACACACACACACATAAATATATTCACTTAACAAGCGCAGACGCACGCCACGTTTGCCACCTCACCCTCAAGACTTCAATCTCGAGCATTAATTTTATGCTCTTCGTCCCAACCCGTTAGGATGACGAGGACCAAGACAACACGGGCTTGCAGAGGGACATGGAAGCATTAACAAAATGCTAGAGTGACGTGCGTAAATGCATGTCGGCAGATTATTACATGACAGAGACAGGAACTTTCTCATTTCCCCAGAGTCCATCTCTTGGGAGGAACAAAGGCATGCTCCAAAGAACAACTTGAGCTGACAAGGCTGTGGGATTATGTGGAGGAAAAATACACATTTCCATTACGATGACTGAGTTGTCCCAACTCTTGAAGGTGTTAGGGTCCTCTAAGTTATAGGATCTCAAGGTAATTGAGTATTGTATCTCAGGAGTCTTATTTTGTAAATACTTGTCAATCTTCCAATGATTTCCGAATAAAAGAAAAATATAATAAAAAATGAAAGGAGGGTATAAATAATAAAAGAGAAAAAATAAGAATATTGAAAAAGAAGAAAAGATTGAACCCCACCAAAAGAAAGAAAAATTAAAAAAAAGGAATAATACTAAAAGTGTTGCAAGTTTAAGTGCCACTATTGATAGTTAGTTTTCTTCACTATTGTTAAATAAAGGTTGTGTGTAGCTTATTCACAATGCCACAATCACTAGCTTTTAGACTAATCATACAATGTAATCATAATTAAACTCCTTTCAATTTTTGTAAATTAGGTTAGAGAATAAAGACTTGTTCAACAGTTTAATCTAAGTAAATTAGTAGTTAGGTAGAAAATGACATTGATTCAACTGTTTAATCTAAATCAATTGGAGAAATAAGGGATAGGCTAGATAGTTTTTCACTTTGTAATAAAAAAAAATAAAATTAGTTTGCTAGTCTAAGTGCACCCTAGAGAAAAAATAAAATGTTAGTTTAGTTATGAGTAGGTAAACTAGTTGGTTTTGTAAATATTTGCCTATGTTACCCTAA
Organism: Pinus taeda; assembly: GCA_000404065.3. NCBI lineage: Eukaryota > Viridiplantae > Streptophyta > Pinopsida > Pinales > Pinaceae > Pinus > Pinus taeda. The sequence continues at coordinate 3,815 of APFE031116683.1, forward strand.
AGTTTTAAGCATATGGTGAAAAGGGCCAAATATGAGCCATGAGATAAAGCGATTTCATATATTTCATTATTTATCCTTATCCTAATTCCAAAAAGAAAAAGTGAAAAGCGCAAGGCGACAAAGCTCCTTTGTCATTTTCAATTAAATGACGACGTTGTTGAATTGTTGAAGCATCGGGATCCACTCCCACTCCTCATCCGCCTTCGGCCCCATCCCCTACCGCCGGGGGGGGGTGCGAAAAGTTGTTTCTCCAGCCAGGCCCCATCCCCTATGTGTCACCCTCTCATGATTTCGCACCCCCCCAGACATTCCCGCTTACTGCTTCCTACCCCCTCCAAAACCATCGTCCCCTCGCCTGCTTTACTGCGCCTCCACCACAACTTCCTCCTCCATTCTCCTCTCACCATGTTGCATAGTCATTGGCCAATTGAATGTTCTCCCGACGAATAACCGTTTGACATTAATTTCATTTTCCAGGGTAACCGTTTGAAAACTAAAGGTCCCACGTCATTTTCAACAGGACCTTCACAGTGTTTAAAAGCCTCTGAACCCATCACTCAGCTTTCTTTACTGCTCATCCTATCGCTCTCCTTCTTTTCACTGTTTATTTTCTATTATTGACAGCTTCTATCCAGCTACTGTTCTCGGAACATTTCCACAACTAGACCAACATAGAAATTGGCAGTTCCCTGTTTCTTTCACCCGAAAGTTCGTTATCCGAATTGCTTCTTGGTAAGCTCCTTTGATTAATTCCTTCTTGTCTTTCACTCAATTCTCTAGTCTCTCACTAATACAGTCATCCCTCTTAAGACTAAAACCCAAGACAAACATGTTAATCCTTTCATTCCCCCTTCTGTAGACTTAGATCATATCCCTTTGACCGACAGGGATTACAACATTAATGAAACCCAATGTGACTATGATTTTCTTGAATTATATTGCTGGTTAGAAGACAAACATGCAAATAAAATCGATGAAATTGGGCTCTGGGAGACCAATCTTCCCCATTACATTTTCCCCTTGACATTCCAAGCCCCTGAGTTTACTAGAAGGTGTTAGGCATGTTATGTCCCTACTCAAGGAGCTATCGTCGCCCCTACAGGTGACATTCTCTTCACAATTGTTGACACCTAATCCTTGTGATTGGGTGAATTTATGTAAATAGATAAATAGGAAATATGAATAGTCATTGGGAGTCGAACTGAATAGGCTCTCCCTCATGTATATAATGAAGACCTACCTAATGGAATAGAAGATTCGAATCATTTTTGCCTTATGGAGTTACTACCTGGCCTGACATGGTATCAGAGCCAACACCTTTTTTTAGTTTCCCTCTACTTTGTAACTCCCTCTTGCATATTCTGCTTATATTCTGCCCATGTTCTGCAGGCTGACATCTCTGTCATATCCCTGTGAAATCTCATTCATTGTTTAATGTATTCGTTGTGTGTGAGTTCCATTTTTCTGTGTGTTATATGCACGGATTCACTGTGAGTTTCAACCCAGGACCTGCGCTCTACAATTACTCCGCCATTACCACTGTTTACCACAGTTTTGTTCTTCCATATAAACGTTGATTTACGCTGCTCCCTCTTGACACAGAGCATTTACTATCAATATACCACAGTTGATTCTACATCATGGACTCGTGGCTTTGTCCCCTTTCTGTGACAAGATCACGCTGTGTTTCATAAGGAATTTCTAGGCCAGTAACTCAAATCATATTTCTGCAAAATTGGCACATTCTTGTAAATGTTAGTCATTGCATTTTCCCGCAGAACTAGACCATCCTTGCGCATGTTGGCCATTTCGTTTTGCGGGGAAGCATTGAGAGTGTAAGGGCTTGGATAGCCCACCAGAGGATTTCTGCGAGTGGAGCTCTCGTCCACTGCCATCCCTTGTTTAACTACAAAAATCTACCGCATCTGCTACTATTCCTCAGTTCAATTCCCATGGTCCCCTATGTTTATAAAGGGTCTGAATATGGATAGAATATACTTGTCGAAAAAAACGCATAAATGTTCAATGAATCTTCTGTCCTGATATTTGTGACCAGCATGTGCGGTGCGTATACATGACCGTGGACTATCTTCACCTCGGATGTATGCCAACACGATTTCTTTATTGACATATACAGCGTGGAGAACTCGTTCTGGAAGCTGCTCAGCTCGGCCTCTCCTTTGTACATATATTCGACCAGTTCATACCTCGATGAGCGCATTGATTGATATTTGATAAAATGTTGATGACTCTATACTCGTTGATTGGTCAGAGAGTGGTTTTAAATATTGTAAATTTGAGATGTTGCAAATAATTTGTTATGTCTTGAAAGCTCAAAAATAGTGGATACAATGGATTATTATGCCCATGTTTATACATATTTTCCATACCACTCCTCCATAGAATACCTCTGGCAATAATACCTTTGTCCTATTGCTATCATAATTTCATTTTTCAGAATATTGCTGCTACTGTGCATATTTTTCAGCAGAAGTATTTTTCTATCAGCGGAAATAATTCTTTTACAAAATGCATTAAATTATATCCATGGTGGGAATAGTTCTCACTGGCAAGGATAACTATCCTAAATGGTCCCGGATGATAAAACACACCCTCATTTTCAATGAGTTGTGGAAAGGAGTGTGTGTCGGAGACGGAGACAATGAACCAATATCGCCTACCTCAAACAAAGAGCTCGTCATTTGGGAAAACAAGAACATCAAAGCTTATGCATTAATCGCAGCATCTGTAAATGAAGAGGTGAGTCACCATATTTCATCATATTCCACTGCCTTTGAAGCCTTACAAAATCTGAAAGAACTCTATGACTCACATTCTACAGTTGAAGTTGTTCAACTCATGATTAAACTTTTCACTCTTGAACTGCAAAATAATGATCCTCTTGCTCTTGCATCTGAAGTAAATTCTATAATGCATGATATCAAATCCACTAAGGTTGAATTGGATATTCCTCTTATTTCTTTTCTCAAGGCAATTTATCCTAATTACTCCAATTACCTTGAGTCATTGCAAGCAAATGGAAATCTCAAAGATATAACCTTTGACTCTCTTGTGAAAAAGTTTGCTGAAAGAGCGAAAGCTTTTGGAAATAAGACAACCCTTGAATATTCTGAAGAGGCTGTGTGCCTTGCTCATAAAGAAAAGCATCTTGCTCAAGATTCTACAAGAGGAAGAGGTGGTCAAAGAGGAAGAGGAAGATATTTCAGAGGTGGGGGGGGGGGGGGCAGATATTCTCAAGGAGAAAGAGCAGATTTTCACTGCAAAAGAAATGGATCACATGATGCCTCTACATGCAAGTTACCATGGGACAAAATTGAGTAGAAAAGAAACCAACAGAAAGGTAAAACGGATGATACAGACAAAGGTAAAGCACCTGAATCCGCTCAATATGTTGTGGCACAATGTAACATTGGAGTAAATGAAGATTTATTTACTGCTTCACTTGCTTCTTGGAAAAATGATTGGTTGCTTGATTCAGGAGCAACCTGCCACATGACTCATAGAAAAGATTTTCTTGAAGATTTCACTGACAATGTTGATGGAGCAGTATACTTTACAGATCAATCAAAAATCAAGCCATCAGGGCTTGGCACAATCAGGCTTATATTTCCTGGTCTTCTAGACTTTCTTGTGCATCATGTTCTATATCTCCGACATCTCAAGAGAAACTTGTTGTCCTTGGTCCACATCCGCCAGCAAGGTCACTCCATTCATATGTTTGATGGAAAGCTTGAGGTAAGAAAAACATCTGACCACTCACTTGTCATGAGGGGAATAGAAGAAGAAAGGCTTCTCAAACTGCAAGGAACCTCTGCTCATGCACAACATTTCTCATACAATTATCATCATGAAGAAGGTACACTTCCATCAAGTTTATTATGGGGTGCTAGATTTGGACATTTGAACTATGACAGTCTCCGCTTGTTGAAGAAAAATGGCGTTGCTGGTTTGCCTACAATTCCTAGGAAACTTAAGCAATGTGATGCTTGCATTCTAGGAAAGCATAACAAACAATCCTTTCATGATTCACACTCAAGAGCACATAGAAAACTTGAACTCATTCATTCAGATTTATGTGGTCCAATGCCTATTCCTTCTGCAAATGGAAATAAATATATCATGATATTTATTGATGACTACACCAGAATGTGTTGGGTTTATTTATTGAAGAACAAATCTGATGCTTTTCAAACATTCAAGAATTTTCATAATGGATTGAAAATGATGCACAATCTCATATTGGGTCTATTCACACTGATAATGGAAAAGAATATACATCAAATGAATTTGAACACTATCTTCGCCAACATGGGATTAAACATCAAACAACTGTGCCTTATAATCCACAACAGAATGGTGTAGCTGAAAGAATGAATAGAACAATCTTGAATATGGTACGATCCATGCTTTTTTTCAAAAATGTAAAGATAATGTTTTGGGCTAATGTTGTTCTATGTGCTGCATATATAAAGAATAGATTTCCATCTAATGCTATAAGAAACAAGATTCCTTATGAATTGTGGTATGGACATGTTCCTTTGGTAAAACATCTCAAGATCTTTGGTTCCACCTGTTATGCTTTGATACCAAAGGTACATAGAAACAAACTTGGTGCTAGAAGTCGTAAGTGTATCTTCCTGGGGTATTCAAACACCTCCAAAGCATACCGCCTCTATGATGAAGTCAATAAAAAGTTTGTTATATCTAGAGATGTAATTTTTCTTGAATCATCCAAATCTGACAATGTTGTTGAGCGGCAACTTGATCGCTTGGATATATTCGCAAATGAAATCATTTTAAGAATTTGATAATTAGATTCCACATCTTGAAGGGGGGATTCCTATATTAGATCAACATGTGGAATCTTCTTTTGAAGAATTCTCTCCCCCGCCTGAAACTCCAACAACGGATGATGCTTTAAGTGATGTGATTGATAGAATTGGGAGACTCAATCTTGATTCTGTCCCAACTCAATCAACAGAGCAGCCCGGACCATCTGAGAAAGGTCCCCCAAAGTGGCTGACAAAGACACTTGAAAGTGTTCATCCTGATGAAGTTGGAAAGACAGGAACCAAAAATTCAAACTGGCAAAATGGAGGTGATGTAGATGACTCTAATTCACCTGTTGATATGGATGTTTCTTATGATTGTGAATTGAACTTGTCCATAGATTTTGAACCAACTTCCTTCAAAGAAGTTGCTTCTCATGATCAATGGAAAGAAGCGATGCAAAACGAGTATGATGCCCTCATAAAAAACGACACTTGGAAGCTGGTTGATCCTCCATTAGGAACCAAACCAATTGGCTACAAGTGGGTCTACAAGAACAAGTATAAAGTTGATGGCTCACTTGACAAGCACAAAGATAGGCTTGTGGCAAAAGGTTTTGAACAGAAGGAAGGGGTCGATTATGAGGAAACTTTTTCCCCATAGCAAAATGGGCCACCATCCGGACACTCTTGCACTAGCAGCTCAGAACGGTTGGAAAGTCCATCAAATGGATGTAAAAACTGCCTTCTTGAATGGAGATCTAAAAGAAAATGTTTATGTCCCAGCCTGAAAGATTCGCTGTGAAAGGACATGAACATAAAGTATGCAAACTTGTGAAGTCCTTGTATGGCCTCAAACAAGCACCACGAGCCTGGTATGAAAAGCTAACTGAGCATCTTCTGAAACTCAACTTCAATCATTTTGATCTTGATGATGCAACTTATTTGTCAAGAAAGTTGGCAAAACAGTTGTATATCTTGTGGTATATGTAGATGATCTTTTGATGATAGGGAACAATGAAAGCTACATTGCATCCATAAAGAAATAATTGGGGAAAAGTTTTGAATGACTGATTTGGGCTATGTTCATTACTATCTTGGCATTGAAGTAACCCAACATCCAAAGTCCATATTTCTTTCTCAAAAGAAATACATTGGAGATTTGTTGAACAGGTTTGGCATGACAGAGTGCAATCCTCTTACTACTCCAATGGAACAAAACTTAAAGCTCACATCTATTGAAGGAAAGGAATTTGAGGATGCAACAAAGTATAAACATCTTGTAGGAAGTCTCAACTACCTAATTACTACCATACCAGACATTTCATTTGCTGTTGGAATCCTCTCCGGGTTTATGCAAAAGCCTTGTGAGGACATTGGTCTGCTGCAAAAAGAGTTCTAAGGTACTTGAAGGGAACTCAAGACTTTGGAATCAAGTATACATAGGTGGACGACTTCAGTTTGATTGGATACTCTGATTTAGACTTCGATGGAGACAAAGAAACTGGGGTATCTACTTCAGGATATGCTATGAGTCTTGGATTAGGAGTTGTCTCTTGGAGATCATGCAAACAATCAATTCCAGTAGATTCCACAACAAAAGCAGAATATGTGGCAACAGCTGAAGCAACAAAAGAAATTGTGGCTCGGGAAAATTCTTGAAGATTTGCAGGTAAAACAAGTACAATCAACTCCACTCATGATTGACAATACCTCTGCAATAAAGTTGGACAAGAACCCAAAGTTCCATGATCGAACAAAGCACATCAATACTAAATATCATCTGATTCGACATCATGTTGAGGCCAAAACAATCCATCTTCGTCATTGTTCCACAAATGAGAAAAATTGCAGACATCTTCACCAAGCGCTTGAAAGAAAAAAGCTTGAACGATTTAGAATGATGCTTGGACTCACCAACATCCCTTCAGATTAAGGGGGGTAATGTTGACACCTAATCCTTGTGATTGGGTGAATTTATGTAAATAGATAAATAGGAAATATGAATAGTCATCGGGAGACGAACTGAATAGTCTCTCCCTCATGTATATAATGAAGACCTACCTGATGGAATAGAAGAGTCGAATAATTTTTTCCTTATGGAGTTACTGCCTGGCCTGACAACAATTACTGCCCAGTCCATTGACCAAATGATGCTGGCTCCCACTGTGAAAAATATTGCTTCTTTCTCCCTAGAAGCCCTCACCCAGCTTTACCAAAAGCTGGATTCACCACCAGAGCCAGAATATTTGAGATCTTCTTACCTAAGAATGCCCAATTTCCCAAAAAGAATCCTCCATATCCTTCCTCCATCTTCCCTGATCAGGCCAAACAAATTATATCCATGATTTCCTACATTTTAGGTTATTATTCTAATCAGTGGGTAGATAAGCCCATTTTAGGATTCCTCTCCATATTTTCCACAAACGGCAAGCCTTCCATTGTTTTTAATTTTAGTCAATTCTTGGCTGACACTATTCATGAACGACTCATAAAGTTTTCGACTGAGTAGGTGCTCAATTACACCTCCATTTTGATTTATATGTTTCTCTACTATGAGGTAGACAAATTCAATTTTGCATTGCAGAAGCTTGATGATGCAAGAAACCAACAATTGGTGATATTTTGGACAACTTTGGTCATGAAATAACAACAAGAGTTCACTTATAAGCAGTTCATTGACAATTTTGTTCATCCAACCATGAACATTCTTAACAACACAATTCAACCAAGGATCGGTGAATAAATCAAGAGAATTCTGTACCTAATAGATCAAGCAAAGACTAGGGATTGGTAATTATACCAAAACTATACAGAGATCAGGGTGTATGGTTGTGAATTAGCACCATACAAACTCCATAAATACCTCCCCATGAGGATTTTTTCCTTGGAGTATATTAGACAAATTCTCAATTCAGATGACATCCACTTTGTAGGGGCCAAGAAGAAATCACAGTTCAGAATAAAGACACAGGTGGGCCCATTTGTATGTAACATAAGAACAACAGGTGAAGAAGCAGATAGGATACTTAAAGAAATAAAGTTCAGTCTAATATTTACATGGTATTATGACCCTTGTGGCATCATTTCAAAGCTCAGAGTAGAGAATAAATGTACTCCTTACATCTATACTTCCAGACCTAAAATAGAGAAGTATTCCAATCAACTAGAATGGACAGAAAACACTTTGCAGGAATCCGAAGAACGACTCTTCTCCACTTCCAGTTTGCAGACTCCCACTCCTCAAGAAAAATCAAGCAAAAGACAAAGGGAGGAAGGTTCTTCATCAACAACTAGGAGTGAAGCCAAAGAGTTTAGGATCAGCTACAGGAAGAGGACAAAGTTGACTCCCAGAGTAGAGTTGGACAAAGAGGCTGAGGAGCAGGTTGTCATCATAATCACAGATTCACCACCTGGAACCAACAAATTCACAACATCTCCTACTAGACCTTCATCTTCAAAGGGTCACAAGGAAACTGAGCTAGAGTCACAAAATGTCCAAACAGAAAAGGAAAAGACAATTTTTGATAGGTACAGGGAGATTCAGCTTAGAAATGAGATTCTAAAAAAAGTACCTATAATCAATTATGGAAGTTGACCTCCAACTCATAGAGTAGGTCGTTGTCGGTCTTTGACACATAGCATGGAAAAATGAAGATGGCCTTTATTGAAGCCCAAATTCCACAGCCAAAATCAGCACCAGACTATAAGAGCACTACTTTTGAGTTTAGCACTAAAGACATACATTCGATTGATCAAATGGAGATGCACAAACAAATTGGTGAAATGATATCCTCCACTTTGACTAACACTGCTATGTCACTATCTAAATTGCAGGTTTCATTTGCTAATGTTCAGTCACAGTTGAAAATGGAGAAGGTGTCCTCCTTAGCCAAGGATAATAGGATCAAGTTTTTGGAAGACTTGGTGGTTAAGATAGGATATGATCCCAAAGATGTCAATGTTGCTGAGAAGATTATTAAAAAGAGAATCTAGACATTTCAGCCTTGAGAAAGCAACTCAAGCTGCCAGCCACAGAGGATCCATTGACCAAGGACATTGAAGAAAGTGAAGCATAGAAGGTAGACATGATGAAGCTGATCATAGAGCATAATATACAGATTAGACAAATGGAGGTGGAGATGGAGAAAATGATAAAGGAGAAAGAAGAGAGTCAGAGGATGGCCATTGTGCCCCTGGATGCCATACCCATTTCTCAACTTCTAGCAACAGGAACAGCTACTGCAACTACTTCTTCTACTTAGACTACAAGTTTTGAACACATAACAAAGACACTGCAGAACATATCACTCCAGTCAATTGAGACTTTGTAGGGCCAACTCAAAGCTTTAGAAGTACAGAAGTCTAAAGCTGAAGCTTCTTGGGTTATTGAAATGCAGAAATCACAGAGATTATTAGAAAAGTTGCAGAAGGTGTAAAGAGACACTTCAATTGGTCAGACCTTGGCCCAAGCCAAGGAAACCATTTGGATGAATATACTAGACTTTTTGAATGAAATTTCGCCTTCTATCCAAATCATCTTTGAGCAGAAGGAGCTAATAGAAAAGGATGCATAAACTGTTGTGCAGGGAAGAGAGAAGTTGGGAGAAATGCCCACAGAAGCCTCTAACATAATTAGGTTCCTTAATTCTAAGTCCAAGTATGAGCTTGAAGAAGTAGGAATTAGTGATAGAACTACCACCATTTTGGAAGTCAATAAAGTCTTGACAAATAGGAACCTTATTGATCAATTGAAAGAAATATGTGAAACCTTGGAGCTACAAGTAAACAGGTTCACTAACAGGATTGAAGAATTGATCTAAAAAGGATTGCCCAACGTTTATGTGATAAATGACAAATTAATCACTCAGGAAGACTATGTCCTAAAGATGAAAGAAATGGCTAGAAGCAACATCAAGTTCAGTGGGATTAAGGGCAGTATGACAGTAAAGGCATTTTTGGAAACCATATCAAATGATTTCTATGTACAAAATGAGGTAAACACTTTTTTACTGTGAAGCCAACTTTTTCCAAATACAGAGAGGTAGATGAAATTTACCGCTAGGTAACAAAATTAACCATACCAGATGAAAAGAGATGGGAAGAACTAGTCGATTTACTGGATTGAAGGATAATTTAGAAGGAGTAAAACAATTGCCAGTGCAGCAGCCAACACGACAGTCAGTTCAGCGACACAACACAGTTTCGTGTTGACTCAGCAACCAAAACCATCAAAACGGGGCCCCCTTTCTTTTCAGCTGTCTACGTGACCTATTTGTTTTCTAGGGTTAGATCATATTGTTTGTAATTAGGCTAATAATACACCGTCGGTTTGACATCAATTTTGTAAAGGATTTTTGTAATTATCAGTATATATACTTCATTATTTGAAGTATTAAGGGTTGATTTCTGAATATAATTTCTTCTGCATATTGTATTTTTCAAAGTACTGGAGCATCAATAATAGGACCTTTCACAGGATTCATGTGGTGTACCAAATGGTGATGTGTCCCTTCTATTTATCTGTTTAAACATTGCTTTTCTTTTTCTGTTATTCTGAATATCTGAATTACTTAACAGAAACTGTGATAAATAGGATTTGTTACTTAGAGCACCCGATTTTGGTTGTTGGTAATTTTAATGTTTTTCACTGAAGTTAAATCAAGGAATTATTAATTTCTCCTTGATTTATATTGAACCTTACACTTATACTATTTCACAATCCATTTAATTTTTGAAAAGATCCAAATAGTTCAACCTAGATTGCCCTGTGAGAACTCCTCAAAAAATTGATGCAAAATCCAATTTAATTTATAGAATCCATAGCCCAGTGGAATTATAACACTCAAATCAACCAAACCAATCAAATCAAAACAAACAAATATAGTCATAACTAGCCTAAAAATTACATAAAACAAAGCTAAATTTTACAGAGAGATCCCTCTTTGAAGCTGGCAAGGCTAGATCTGAGCTTCCAAAGTGGTTTTGACATTGTCCTATGTATTTACTCCCTCAACCTCAAAAATACAAAATGACAACATAGCGGCGAACATATTGGGGAACGAATACATTTTAAGTTGAAAAATCATTATTCCATAGTATTTAATCAGTATTTCAACTAAACAAAAATTCTTATTATCATTATGAAATATTTGATCTGAGGTTGTTATCATGTATATATTTGAGTGTGTTTTTAATTTTGATTTTATTAGTTGTGTGATGAATTCTTAATAGACCTGGCTCCCAAAATAATCTTCACTAGAGCTCACCTTGATCCCAACCCTGCTGAATTTGTAGATAATCAAGAGAAATTGGTGAGAAAGAAAAGCTTCATAGGGAGTCAAGGTAGTAATAGTCCATTGTCTAGATTCAATTCTTTTTTTGGGAATATTCCTTTGTCAAGGTCTAACTCTCTTCGAGAGAAATTTGAAACTATTCAAGATATAGATTTTGATTTGCCTTTCCAGCATAGTTTGTTTAAATCAAAATCTAAGACTTTTGTGGATCAGACCGTCATTAATAAAACCATACTACGACCATATATCTCCCAAAACCATCCTTTTCAAACATACCATGACCTTGAATCCCTACAACAACTTGATAAATTACATGATCTGGTTTTGGTTTTGAACCAAGCCATTGATGAAGCTTATATTCAACATATGTTGAATTTTCTTCTTTAACAATTGCAGCAACCTCTTTGTCTACCCAATCTTCCTAGTTTGTTCATCTACAACCTCCCAGTCCTACTCATTCCATATTCTTAACTCCTCACCTGTGATATCTCAAACTGTTATTCCTACTATCCCTGTAGTTATTAGAACTACACCTACATCAGGTCCATCTTCCATTCAATCTTCCAGACCAGTTATGGCAGGTAGGTATGCACCTTTGGTGTTACCAGGCCAGCTAAATGCTATGCCTGGAGATTATTTAAATTATGATTTTTGATAACACTGGTTCTCATACTGCTCATCAACATGTGGATAGAATGAATGATGTGTTTGACCTTCAAGAAGTAGACGAAGCTGATGTAAAAATGATATTGTTTGCTCAAAGTTTAGGAGATGATGTGAAGAAATGGTTTAGGAGTTTACCTGCAGGAAGTATAGCCAACCTTGAGGCTTTCCATCAAACTTTCTTAGCTAGGTAGGAGATCAAGAAAAATCCACTTCAACTCCTAAATGACTATAAAAGACTGAAAATAAAACCAAATGAAAGTGTGATAATACTATGAACGGTTTAACATTGTTTACAATTCCATTCCACAAGACATCAAGCCCTCCCCTGGCCTAGCATTAATTGATTTTCCTGATGGTTTCGATGTAGACATGGAATATCAACTTAGAGAGAGAGACCCGAAAAATTTGGAAGAAATGCAAGCTAATGCTATCAAAGTTGAAGCTAACATCTTAGCCAAGAAGGCCAAATTAAAATTTTTGCACGAGGTTATCATAAAAGAAGAGCCTTCCACTTATGTTGTTGATCATAAAATTGATAACTTAGTGAGGGTAGTGAAATAGATGATGAAAAGAGTAAACATAAATGACCAAACTCAAGTGAGAGAAAAGCAAAATGCTCCTCAAAATAGAAACCAAAACTTTAGAAAGAATGTTCCCCAAATTAAACAAAGAGAACAAAAGGGTCCATACCAGCAAGTTCGACCTCCTTTTGAGGAAAACTACACAGATGACGAGGGGAATATTGTTGAATATTTGGATGATAATCAAATAAATTTGATGGGGATAAACGATGATGAAACACTTTTCCTCACTCAAGAGGAGCAAGAAATTTTTCTCCCAGTTCAAATGGAACTAGACTATGAAGAATCAGATGAATATAAACAAGGGTTTGAAAATGCCATAATAGAAGTCCATAGGCAGTATAACCTTACGAGAAAAAAGAATCCAGACACTCTCTGATCCAGATTTAAACAAGAACGCAAAAAATTACAGATATAACCATACATATAGAGATGAAACAGAAATAATACTTCATTTCATTATTGTAAAATATTGAAATATGCTTACAAACAAAAATGGAAATAAACTAGCTAGGGCGATGGTAGCTTATCTCTGAGAAGAGATGTGGC
>APFE031116683.1:32871-56062 GCA_000404065.3 Pinus taeda
TCCTTGACCTAAAATGGATCATATTCTGCAAAAGGTAGTTGGATATTCTAGGATTTCTTTATTAGATGGTTTCTCAGGTTATAATTCAGGTTTTAGTCCATCAAGACAATCAAGATAAAATTTCCTTTACTACTCCATGGGGTACCTTCATGTATGTGAAGATGCCTTTTGGGTTAATGAATGTTGGAGCCACATTTCAAATAGCAATGGATACTGTTTTTGCTGATGAAATTGACAGATTTATCGTGATCTATCTAGATGACATCATTGTATATTCTAAAACTAATGAAAAACATTTGTCACATCTCAAAAGAGTGTTTGAAAAATGTAGGATGTTTTGGATTTCACTAAGTCCTAAGAAAACAACGTTTGGCCTTGAAGAGGGAAAACTTCTTGGTCATATCATATCTAAGGAAGGTAATAAAATTGATGCTAAAAGGATTGAAACTATTCTGAAAATAAATCATCCAAGAAACATTAAGTAACTTCAATCATTTATTGGTAGAATAAACTTCCTAAGAATATTTAGCCCTAACCTTGCATAACTTCTCAGAAACATCACAAACATGCTAAAACGAGATTCTAAAATCAGATGGAACATTGAAGCTAGGAAATCATTTGACAAAGTTAAACAAGCATTGGAAAAAGCAACAGTCCTTATCAGTCCATATTTTACTAAGGATTTCATATTTTTTTCATTTTCTTCTGAACATACTGTTACAGTTGTCCTCTTACAGCAAAACGATGAAGGATTTGAATATCCCATTGCTTTCTTTAGCGAGGCCTTGAGGGATGCTACACTCAAGTATAATATAATGGAGAAACATGATTTCATATTGATAAAAGAAATTAAAGATTTCAGAGTCTATATCCTTCATTCTCACATAATTTCTTATGTACCAAATGATGTAGTTAAGGATATTTTAACACAGAATGGACCAGATGGAAAAAGAGGAAAATGGATTGCCATCATTCTTTAATAAGACATGGAAATCAAGCCAACCAATCTTATCAAAGGACAAGGATTAGCCAAATTGATGGCTGAATCTAATTTTAATGCTTTAGAAATCAACTTTGTAGCTGAATTGGATGATCAAGAGGAACAGGCAACTCCACAACTAGATGAGGCTTTCATGACCTCACCCTGGTATGCAGACCTTATTTATGTTTTAATTAATTTAAATTCTCCTCCTATTCTAACTGAGACAAAGCCTACATTTCTGAAGCTAAAAGCAGTTAAATTTTGCATCATAGAAAATGTTTTATATTGGAAAGATGCTGGTGGTATTATACTAAAGTGTCTATTGAGAGATGATGCAGAAAGAACAATGCAGGAATTCCATGAAGGTGATTGTGGTGGCCATCTATACTGGAAAAACACTACTAATAAGATCCTCAGAGCTGGTTTTTACTGGCCTACACTTTTCCCATATGTTCATAAGAAGGTAACCTATTGCCACAAATGTCAGATCTTTGAGGGAAAAATAAAGATTTTTCCTCTATCTTTGAAGCCCATATCTATTGAAAGCCCTTTCCAATAGTGGGGATTGGATTTCATTGGAGAAATCCATCCACCATCCTCTGCTCAACATAAATGGATCCTTACGACTACTGACTACTTCACTAAATGGATTGAGGCCACTCCTTCTAGACTAGCCACAGATGTTGTTATCATCAAATTCTTAGAAACTAATATCCTGTCTAGATTTGGTTGTCCAAACAAACTCATTATTGACAATGTTGTAGCCTTTAGGTCTAAGAAAATGATAGATTTCTGCAACAAATACCATATCAATTTGGGACATTAAACTGCTTATTACCCACAGGGTAATGGGTTGGCTGAATATTCAAGTAGAACCATCCAGAGAAGATAGAAAAAGAACCAGGTAAGCTAACCCATCAACCCAAAATTCCAGATAACTGATCAATCAACCCAAAATAATTGTTGCATGCAGAGAATTTGAGTTACCTAGTTGAGAAGGAGATTACAAGGCAGTGTACTATTAGTTGTAGACTATTCCAATGTGTATAGTTGGTGCATACAATCAAAGAACAAACCTTATGGATTGCACAATCATTTGAGGGAAAAATATTTAAATAATAGGGGCCTAGTTCCCTTGGATCTGTGCAAGGAAATAGGGGCTTGGAGGGCTTGAAATTTGGCTAAGTGTTGGCAAAGTTTAGTGAGTTTGGTAGAGAGATAGACTATACACTTGTAGGTTGTGCTCAGGCTTGAGTAAGCATATGTAATACATCTATATTCTCTGATTAATGCGATATATATATATAGGAAGGGGTTTTGAGCAGTTAATTTCTCGTAGATAAATCATTGTGCATGTATGTTGATTCTTATTGCATGTCTATGATTTGTGTTGTAGATTGTGAATCAAATTCTACAAAGCAATATAGTAGGCTTTTGTCTTATGATTTAGAAAATTCCATGAGAAGTTAAAAATCTACAACATAATTTCTACATGGTATTAGATCAAGATTCACATTAGAGGAGAAATTTCGAATTTGTTTCTTAGTAGAATCGAATTTCCAGTTCAGTGTTGCACGATCTCTTCAAAGTTGGGAAGATGAGATTCAATGGGTCGAGGCTAGCGTATGCCTTGGAAGGTGGCTCTAATTTCATCACATGGAAGGATCACATGGAGGTGGTATTTTATGACAACAGATTGTTGGAATATGTCAAGATAGACATTCCACAACCACCTTCGATAGATGTCTAGGACCTTGCTCAATGGAAGAAAAAAGTATCCAAAGCAAGGGAATAATCTTGGAGGGAGTACGGTATCACATTGTCACAAATATCCATAGAAAAGAAACTTATCTCACAATGTGGAAAATACTAACATAATTTTTTGAGAATAGTAGTGGCCACAGGAAGTTGGCACTCAAGGAAAAACTTCGAAATATCAAGATGCAGAAGAATGACTACATACCTTAGTATCTGTGTAGGTTCACACAATTTTGTGATGAAATTGGAGAGGTTGGTGTTAATCTAGCATAGGATGATTTGGTAAGCCTACCCCTTCTAGGCCCTCCCAAGAGCTGAAACAACTACCAAGATTCTGTGAATGGTAGGGATAAAATACCAAATTGGGAATGCTTATGGTCCTCTTTGGTATAGGAGGAAATAAGGTGGAATATCAAAGATGGGACTTCATCCAAGGGTGAGGATGAAGAGAAATTTTCATTGGATGGAAAGGAAAAGAAGGGAAAAGGGAAGAAATCTCAATCCAAACCAGAATCCAATCAAGGGGTCAATAAGATATATTTGTCCAAAATTAAATTCTTTAATTGTCATGAATTTGGGCACTGCCATGAAGTGTCCACACAAAAAGGCAAGCAAGAAGACCTCAAGAGGAGTAGTAGGTGAAGCCCTGGATTCACAGTTTGGGCTTGAATTTTCTCTCATTTCATGCATGACCAGCACAGTGATGGGGAGCATGTGGTGCTTGGACAACGATGCCTTGTTCCACATGATGGGGAATACATATTTTTCAGTGACTTGGAGGAGAAATATTTGTAGATGCACATCAAGATGGGGGACAATGGAAGGTACAACGTGGCTGGGATTATTATAGTCACCTTGCAGAGGGAGTCAGGATCCCCTCTTAGACTCAAGGATGTCATGTTTGTTCCAAACCTAAAGAAAAATCGCATCTCTGTTATAGTTTTGGAAGGCTGTGGTTATGATGTGATCTTCAACAAAGGAAAGGTATTCCTAAGACACATAGCCATGGGATAGGTGAAGTAGACCGGGTTCGTGTGAAGAACCTGTATAAGCTATATGTGGAAGATTGTGTTACATTAAGCACTAAGGGAGAGAAGGTGTAAGGCCACGATGTCAGTGAACATTGGCATGGAAGACTTGGCCATTTGCATCATGGTGCCTTGAATATTTTGCAGGAAATAACCATGGGCCTCCCCAAAAGAGCACTTGAGAAAAAATATGTGTGCAAAGGATGTACTTTGGGGAAGAACACAAAATCCACTTTCCATGATCGGGACAACAAAGCACATGCAATTCTTGAAAGGATCCACTCAAATGTCTATGGACCTTTCTTGACAGGCTCCACTGCTAAGCACAAATATTTTGTTATCTTTGTAGGTGTTTTCTCACGAAAGTGATGGATCTTCTTCATGCGGAAGAAAGATCAGACATTCTCCAAGTTCTTTGAATTGAAGGTACTAGTTGAGAAAGAAACTGACAATAAGGTGAATGCTATCAGGAGTGATAATGGAGGTGAGTACGTGTCGAATGAATTTAAAAACAATTGTGAAAAAGAAGGCATTTGAAGGGAGTTGAAAACACCCCACAACCAACTCTAGAATGGGGTGGTTGAGAGAAAGAATCATAGCATTATGGGAGCTGCGAAGGATATCTTGTATGAAAAAGGCCTACCACTGCATTTGTGGGAAGAGGCATGCAACACAATAGTCTATTTGTAGAATAAAAGTCCTCATCATATTATGGGCATGATTACACCGGAGGAGGCTTTCTCGAGGAGAAAGTCGGATGTGTCGCACTTCAAGATTTTTGGATCCTCTGTTTACTGCCATGTCTCCAAAGAATTAAGGAAGAAACTCGAGCCAACAATAAAGTTGGGGTTATTTGTGGGATACATAGAAACTCCTCATAACTATCGGGTATACTTTTCATCCCTCAGAATGACATTTGTACGAAGGGATGTAAAATTTGATGAGGAGAAAGCAATGTGGTGCTCTCTTGAAAGGGAGCTTTAGATTCCATAGGGCAAGGATATTTAAACTCTAAAGGAGGAACCTCAAGAAGTTGTGGAGCAACCAAAAATTGAGGAGTGGAGAGTGGAGACAACCACTCAAGCAGAACCCTCCAGAGAAGATAAAAAAAGAACCAGGTAAGCTGAGAGATTATTTCATGATGCTAGAGAGAATGTGGGAGCACCCTCTTCACAGCGCAAGAAGAGAAGGTCACATGATTGGTACACTCGCTACATGAGTCTAATGATAGAGCTTGTAAATATTGAGCCATCCTCTTTCAAGGAAGAAGTAGATCAAACTGTATGGTTGATGCAATGGTGGAGGAATATGATTCCATTGTAAAGAACAGTGTTTGGGAAGTGGTCCCAAGGCAAACAGATAAATCAGTTGTGGGTTCGAGATGGATCTTCAAGTGATCCAGAATTATGCAAAAATGCAACAAAATACATATATAAACATAAACACACTGGTGCAACAGAAATAAATCCTCATTTCATTAATATAATGAACTGAAATACGATGACATATAGAATGGAAATAAACTAGCTCGGGCGATGGTAGCTTATCTCTGAGAAGAGATGTGGCAGCTACATTCCTCTGAACTATGTTACAATTAATTGCAAAGGCCTATTTATTATTGAGAAACAATGGAAAACCCTAAACATGCAAAAAACTAACCCTAGGAGATGAAGCGCTAAAATTGTGAGCCTCATTGGGGTAAATTGGTACGTCAACTTCCTAGGGTTGTACCTTTGTCATTCGATCCCGTTTTGACGTGCACGATACTTCTTTAAAAATATATATCCGGGGACTAAAAATTTTGACTAAAAATTTTAAATAAAAAATCACATTTTCCCTTTTTCCAAAAAAAAACGTCATTTATGGCCTCAAAATGACTCTGAAAGTTCAGGACCCGAAAAACTGCCAAAAATAGTAAACTGTGCTACAATTAAGGAAATTGAAAAACTGAAAGAAACAATGGTGGGGTTCCATGTGGAATAGGTGGGTGGCCACTAGTATCCACTTGGATCAATCCTCCCCCCTTACGAAAAAATGATCCCTATTTCATTGAGTGCCTCCATGAGATGGGGAAACTTTTATTGAACTTGGTCCCTAGTGAGCCACTTGCTTTGGTGCATGAGTTAGGCAACTTTGACAACTTGATACCGTTGGATCTTCTATTGGTGTGTGTTATTGATCTACTTGTCCATGATCCGATCAGTTGTGGCATGTTCCATATAGTTTGGGTTTAGCTCTATTGATGTGAGTTGTTCTGCAATGTCTGATTTGTCCAATAATGGTGGAAATTATGGTCGAAGTTGGTCCACATTGAACATTGGGTGCAAGAAAAGGAATGGTGGAATGCTGAGCTCGAAATAATTTTCCCATACATCCTTAGTGATTGTGTAAGGCCCATATTGGAGCGGGAGAAGATTGCGGTAGGCCCTAGCAAGGCGTTCCTTCTACAAATATAACCAAACTTTGTTGTCCACCTAAAACTTGTGTGGCACTTGATGTTGGTCATGATGTTGTTTGTACTTAGCATTTTCTCTGTCCAATATGTCATGGAACTACTGGGTGATGTGTTGAATGCACTCAATGAAGTTATTATATTTTTCGTCTTAAGACTAGACATGAGCTGAATCTACCTGAGTAGCTGTAAGTGGTATGTCAACATCAATGGGACATAGTGGCTGGAATCCTAGTCTCACCTAAAAGGGGTTGTGGCTAGTTGAGTTGTGGAGAATTATGTTGTAGCTATGTTGGACATAGGGGAGGCTTTCACCTCATGTGTGTGGATGCTTTGAGTTGTACATACACATGATGTGCATGATCATCCTGTTGATGACCTATGTTTGGGTATCATTTTGGGGGTGGATGGTCGCGAACTTAATGAGCTTGGTGTCTAAGAACGACTAGAGGCTCAAACAGAATGAACTCAAGAACTCATTGTCCCAATCTTAGATAATGGCTTGTGGGATCCCAACATGTACCCACATATGTTCAAAGAAGAGTTTGGAAGTGGCTTCTATTGTGATACTCTTCTTGTAGGCCACCAAAATGGTCATCTTAGAGAATCTATCGTCAACCATGAAAACACGATCATTTCCATGCTTGGTAGAAGGAAGGCCTGTCATGTAATCCAAGGAGATGGATTCCCAGGGACGAATAGGAGTAGGAAGAGGAGTATACATGCCTTGGTTCTTGATTGTGGCTTTGGTAATGGTGTAGGCAATGCAAGATATGATGTACTTCCCAACATCTTGTTGAAGGTTTGGCCAATAAAAATACTTTTTAAGCACTTCCACTATCTTTTCTACCCCAAAATTTCTAGCGAATTAACTGTAGTGCAACTTCCAAATCATATTGGCACGCTCACTTGAAGGAACACATAGGTGTCCCAGGTGGCATAATAGTGGAACTTTCTGACCTTCCAGTAGCACATGGTATGTGGTGTCGAATTCTGGATCACTCTTGTAAATATGTGGCCATTCAGAAGTCTCGTGTCCATAAGAGTCGAGCACAGTGGTTAGCACCATGATTGATGGTTAGCTGAGGAAGTTTGCAACATTATTGCTGTTTGTATGAATTGCCGGGGTCTTTTTTCTGTGTGGATGACCATTTCCTTGCCTAGAATGTAAATCTTCCATTGTCGATAGGCCTACACAATGGAATACATCTCTTTATCATAGGTGGGATACTTTCGGACTATGTTTGAAAGTGTCTCACTATGATATGCCACTAGATGCCCCTGTTGAGTAAGAACTGCACCAATAGCATAGTCAGAGGCATCTGTCTCAATTCCAAATGGTTGATGTAGGTCTGGTAATGTGAGCATTGGTGTAGAGCAAAGGTTTTACTTCAACTCAGAAAACACTTTATGTTCGGATTCAGACTAAAATAACTTTGTTTTTGCTCCACCCTTAGTGAATTGACTAAAAGACCAAGTGATATGAGAGAAGCCCAACAAGAACCTTTGGTAGAAAATGGAAAGACCCAAAAGTTGTGAAGCTCTATTAGAGTGGTTGGGGTTGTCTAATATCGAACAAATTGTATCTTAGTTGGGTCCACATGCACACCCCTCTCATTAATGATTTACCCTAAATATTGAACCTGGGTCATACCAAAAGTACATTTCTCCAAATTGGCACACAATTTGTGTTGTCGCAAGGTTTGGAGGACCCGTCGACTATGGTGTAGGTTCTCTTCCCAACTCTGGATAAAGATCAAGATGTCATCCAAATAAACTACCAAGAATGAGTTGGTGAAGGGCCGCAAGATGTCGTCCATCAGCCTCATGAATTTTGCAGGGGCATTCGTTAACTCAAAAGACATGACCAACCATTTAAAAAGGCCCTCGGATTTGAAGTTAGCCTTCTGCACATCAGAGGGTTCAATCCATGAGATTAGATACCTATCCAGACAGTGATATTATTTAGTGCCCAATAGTCAATACAGAGCCTCTAGGTTCTTTCCATCTTCTATACCAACACGATCAGGCTCCCACAGGGTGATGAACTTGGCTTAATGTGCCCTTTGTGTAACAACTCCTGTATTTGCCTCTTGAGTTCATCATTCTTCAGAATAAATTGTTCCATTGGGTAGAAATTCATTGGGGGTTAGATCGATGGAGTGCTTAACCTCATAGTGTAGGGGTACTCATGTGGGTGAGGTGAAGATGTCCATGTAATCCTCCACGATGTTGTCCTACGGAGGAGCCTTGTCTGGAGGTCGTGGATGTGGCCATAATATGCTTATTTCCCTAAGGGAAAAACATAAGGAAGACAAATTTCTCGATCTGGGAAATGATCTTACTACATTGCTTTGTAGAGATCAAAGAGATGGTGGAAGGTGGTGCTACCTCTGGTATCCTGTATAAATTTTTTCCCTTAGTAATTATCATAGTGTGAGGCCTAAACTCATACACAGGATGATGCTTCCACAAGTATAGTTGGCCCAGTAATACATCACAAACTTAAAGAGGAGAAACATCCAACTGTGCCTCATTTGTGAAGGGTTTGATGTTGTAAGGAAGGCGACACTGTCGGCTAACACAAAGATCTCATCTTGAAATGAGGTTCTTTTGCCTCCCATTATCGATAATGAACTACAGCGGGAACCCTTCACCCACATTTTTGAGTGGAAGAGATGCTCCCCTTCCTCCTGATCTTCAGGCTCAATATGCTCAACTTTGATGGTGGCAACGGTGGCACTGGGATCGATATCAATAATTTTTTTCCATTTGTCATTCCCCTTGTCATGTTATGAGTTAGAGTCAGAATATGCATCTGACTCTGAAGCATTCAGCTCGACCACTAGTGACTGCTTGGTTCAACACTCACTTGTGTTGTGAGTGGGAATCTTGTGGAACTCACACCATTTCCCTATGTCCTTCTTTGTATTCATGGTGGTTCTCTATGCTTGTAGCTTTGGTGGGTTGTCCTGGGTCACCCTGCCTTGGCTTTGTCCTTTGTTCTGCAGTTTGGAGGTGCCTTTCCCTTGCTTCAGATTCACAGATCCAAAGTATCACTTCTTCTGTTTAATTTTCTACTCAATTATCCATAGGTGACGCCAAGCGAGTAGATGTCCAGGAACTCCATCTTGTCCTGGATGTACTTGTGTAGATAGTTGCCATACTTGAGTTCTAGATGCTAGATGGATTACTTGACACCCAAATTCATGTGAAGGGTATGAAAATTAAATGTGAACTCCAACACATCTTGGTCCCTTCCTTGTTGTAGCATGGTCCTCTTTATGTATTTATCTTCATATCTCCCGACATGGTAATACTACTCCTTTATGGCATCTTAGAAATAATTCCAAGTGGGTGTGGCTGAAAATAGTGAGGGTTCCCCCTTGTCCTTCTTCTCACGGTAGGTTTCCCACTAGTCCTTGATGTGGGGGGTAAATTTTAGGAGTGAAAAAGTAATATTTTCCCTATTGGAAAATAAATGAACCGAAAATTATCCTTTTAAAAAATTTAACCATTTATCTACAACATTTGCATCTATCTGGCCTTCAAATATGGGGATGTCAAAGTTGAATTGTACCTTAGAGTAAGTGGTGCCTCCAGAGTGGTTGCTGGGCGAAGATGCGTCACTTGTGGGTAGCTGCTAAAGGATTTGAGAAAAGTTTTCCATCTTCGCGTTCCATTGTTGCTCGAGGGATTCTTTGAGCAATATTTTTAAATGATATATTTATCCCTCATTTTTCTTTTCTTCCACAATAGGAGGCCATCGAGGTTTGCAAGGTTGGTCTTACAAAGGTTTAACCAGTTCAAGCCCAGACACATCATACCTCGACCTTGTTGGGGACATGCAAAGAAAAACAAAGAAAGAGAAAACCGCTCTAATACTACTGATCCGAAATTATGCAGGAATGCAACAAAATACAAATATAGACATAAACACAAAGATGCAGTAGAAATAAATCCTCATTTCATTAATATCAAAGAACTAAAATATTATTACATATAGAATGGAAATAAACTAGCTCAGGCGATGTTAGTTTATCTCTGAGAAGAGATGTGGTGGCTACATGCCTTTGAAATGTGTTACAATGAGGCTCAAAGGCCTATTTATTATTGAGAAAGAATGGAAAATCCTAAACATCCAAAATCCTAACCTTAGGAGATGAGGCACCAAAACTGTAGGCCTCATTGGGGTAATTTGGTACATTAACTTCCCATGGTTGTAACTTTGGCATATAATCTCTGTTTGACGCGCATGATACCTCGTTATAAATATTTATCCATGGACTACAACTTTTGATTGCAAACGTTAGAGTATAAATCATTTTCCCATTTTCCAAAAAAAACTTGTTTCGGGCCTCAAAATGGCTTTGAAAGTTTAAGACCCGAACAACTGCCAAAAATAGTAAACTATGCTACAATTAAGGAAACATAAAAACTGAAAGAAACAATGATGGGGGTCAAAGTGGAATAGGTGGGTGGACACTAGTATCCATCTGGATCATCAAGGTAAAGCATGCAACAAATGGAAGAAAAGAGAAGTATAAGGCCAGATTTATGGCCAAAGGATTCTCTCAAGTTGAGGGAATTGACTATGAGGAGACCTTTTCTCCTATAGCAAGGTACTCATCCATTAGATAAATTCTTGCATTGGTTGCATAGATGGGGTAGAAGATCCACCAGATGGATGTAAAAAAAACATTCATCAATGGAGTTATTGAGGAGGAGGTGTACATCGAGCAACTAGAATTTTTTGAGACCTTTGATCGAGAGTGGCATGTGTGCAGACTCAAATGAACATTGTACAATCTCAATAAATCACCTTGTGCATGGTATATTAGGATCGACAACTATATCATTGGGTTGATGATGAGCACCAATATTGCAGCAAGAATGCTACAATTCCTCGAGCTACCAACTTTACTTTATCAACCAGAGGTTCATACAAACTTGGAGGTGACAGTGCTGTATACACAAGTAAACGTGATGGTTCTTCCTTTTGTCACTGTTCAGCTAATGAGATACCACTAGGGTTTTCAAGCCAGACTTCTATGGATTCAAAAGAAGCTTGATAACTAATGAAAGAAATAGGAATCTACTCTATGAGAAAGCTTATTTACTGCAATAATGATAGAGACCGAAACTCAATCTTAAAACACACCATTTCCTAACTAAATTCTAAGAAACTATGGTTTACAATAATGCCAAGCTAACATGTATGAGATGATACTATCCTAAGCATGGAAGTTCAAAAAATCAAACACTACTGCTATGCATGTAAAGGACTAAAATAAATTTGTTTTTTTTCTTTTTATTTATTTTTATGGAAAATCAAGTGTAAACCCTAATCTCTTTTGGTGATGTGGCAGGTGGCTTAGTGATGCTGGTGGATGGTTGGGAGGTTTAGGAGATGGTTGGAAGGTTTGGGAGACCCTTGGGTGACCTGGTGTGGCTTCCTAGAGGTTTTCCCTCAATTCAGCCTCAAAACAGGCCACTACAGGAAAACATATAGGATGTACTAGAAACCTACATGATTCCCTGTATTTCTACAGGATACAGCCGAGAGAAAAATGATGGTTGCTGGAGGTGATGGAAGGATTAGGTAAGGTGGTGGATGGGTGGAATGGAGTGAGAAAATGACTAGGATCACTCAGAACCCAAAACCAAGGTTAGGACATGGTTGGATTCGCTCCAGATGCCTGGAGGAATTTCTATGTAAAATGATAAGATTGGTGAAGATCTTGGTGAAAGAAAGGAATGAATATGGATGGATGAAGTTGGAAGGTGGTTGCCTTCTATGATATCTCTTTATATTTTTGAAGCACATGCTCTACATCAAACATTTATAATTGCCAAAAATTCATGTAAACAAGAAGAATTCTAACAAGCTAGAAAAGCAGAATTTAATGAACTAGCTGTCTACTTCATGCGTGAGGAAAATTGTTGAAGAAAACGGAATCATGGATGACATATACTGTAAGGCTGAAGATGGAAGAGATGTTAATTAAATCCTACACTTGCAAAACTGATCAAATGTTGGTTCAAGTAAAGTAACCTCTAAATCTTATGAGAAAATGGAAATCTATCTTTTTAGGGCTGCATAAGGGTATTTTCCTCAAATCATGATACTCGAGGGAAGAGGTGAGGCCAAGACACCTACTGACAGATTTGTGGTGCTCCTTTTATCCCTTCTAGCCTGCTACTGAAGTAAAGCACACATGGAAGAAAACTAATAAACAACTAATCAAATCTACATTACTTGCAATGAAATACTTCTAAAGGCAATTTAACCATGAATCTTATGAAACGAAGCCAAGCATACAGATACAAGAAGAGGATCCTTTGTTGCTAGGGTTGAGCCCTAACCCAAGAGATTCCGCTCTCTGAGTTAACTCAGTGCTGGATCAAGAAAAATCTCATTTTCATGATCAAAGCAGAAAATTACATCAATGTCTTCCACAAGTCTGGAGCTCGAAAATAACTAGTGTTTTTGCAACAAAAATTCGAATCCTAATGAGGCTCTAGGCCTCTCTACTTATACAACTAAAGTCCCCACTTCCTTAAATCTAGGGAGGCTCGACTCCCAAACTCGAGATGAACTAACTCTTTGTCTATCACTTGCTCAGCTACCTTTTGATCTTCATGACTTGGTTGATTGCACTTCAAGCTGGTGTGATTAATGGAGGAATATTCGAATGGAGGAGGCGTAAATGAGGAGGATATACCTCCTACAATCTCTCTCCCTTGTCCCATTCATGTTTCAAACCTTAGTCTTGCAAAAATTCCTTGATTTTCTCTTCGAAACCTGCATTCAATGCATATTAGTCCACTAGGCATAATATCTCACTTTAACTCATCTCATTACACAAAATATAATCAAAACATGTAATAAATTGTGAGAAGATTTTATTTGACTAGCTAGGAGGTGAATTAAGGCCCATATAATTACCCAATGATGAGTTTCATCAGTTGGGCTTCACCAAAATGGAAGCAGATTCAAACCCTTAGCATATCTTGGTAGAAGGTAAATTGTTTATTATTATTTTATATGTTGATGATGAGTTCATCAGATCTTGCAAGGAGGACTTTCCAAGAGAATTTGAAATGAAGGACATGGGACTCATGCACTACTTCCTCGGATTGGAAGTATGGCAAGGAGATGGGGAAATGTTTATGTCTCAAGGCAAGTATGCAAATGAGATATTGAAGAAGTTCTGCATGGAGAGTAGCAAACCCATGGAGACTCCTCTAACAACTAGCTGGAAGGTAAAAAAGTGGAGGCTACAATTTGTTGGCAACTTGTGGGGTTTGCTAATGTATCTTATGAACACATCACCAGATATGTGCTATGCAGTCAACCAATTGAGCCAAGCTGTGGTTAGGCTAACCGAATTATTTTTAAAGGAAACTAAGCATGTTCTACGTGTAGAAATTTCTTGTAGATTCAAATTTATTATGTAATTTTCTAAAACAAAAGACTTGAATATACTCTACTTATCAGTGAAAACAATTAAACGATAGAGAAATCACAACATAAACATGAGACAAGATTCAATCACATATTCTCAAAGATTTATCTAAGGGGAAAGCAACTGCTCAAAACCCTTGCCTATCTGTATTGCATTAGTTAGAAAATAGAGAAGAAATACAATGCTTGCTCAAGCCCAAGCAATCTATGCACTAGTATAATCTATCTCACTGCTTCCTACACAAGCTATACTCAATACTTAACCAAATCCAAGCCTTCCCAAGTGCATATTTCCTTTCTTGTTCCTCAAGGAATTAACCCCCTATTAATTAGGGAAATTCCCAATTAGAATTGTGCAATCCTTGTAGGTCCCTTCTCTGACTACGTGCACCACCTATACAATTTGGAATTATCCACAACTGATAGTGTTATCACTCTATGATTTTGAAGATTGGTAAAACAAAGTCACAAAAGATACATCAAACCACTTATAAGTCAAGGACCTAGCCTTCCTAGACTCAGGGAGGGCTCTCTCTGTATATTTATGATTTAACTGTGATATCAATGTTCAATGTATTACGCTAGATATTAAAAATAAAGAGATAGTTTGATTGATTGTTTGTTTGTTCATTTGGTTGGGGAAGATCATCCTTGAATATTTTCCATTGGGTTATGGAGTCACAGGCTGGGTGGTCACATCAATTTTCCAAGGCATTTACAAGGCAAGCTAACTGTCTTTACTAGATCTTAGAAGCAATGTGAGAAATGGGATGACAGAAAAATGATATCATTTAGGATTAAAAAGCATTCAAGTATTTTTTAATCATACTTCAAAGGAAAACATTAAGATTGTAAACACATATAGTAGTAAGGTGCTCCAACAGCATATCTTAAACTATATTTTATGCTTTACAATAAGAATCAAATATGCATGAATGGATAAATAGAGGTACATTCAACATAGAAAGAAAAACATCACCAGGTCAAAACAGTTCAAGTGTCTTGCAAATGGTCCTTTTTATTGATGCTCCAACTTGAAAATTACAATGATCCAAATAGAAAAGATAATTTTTATGACTTGGGTCCAACCCCTTAATACTCCCAATACACGGAGTATTTAAACAAAGAACTACAACAATTTTCCTTGTACACTTGGAAATCTATTATTTATTACAATGAAAGGAAAAATGACTAATGTAACCATGAAGTGGCCACACTGAGAAAAATGGGACATGTGTTCCTCTTTTTTAGGGATGTTGTTGCTTGAAACATTAATTTGACTGTAGTGGTTATGCTAACGTGGCTGGTGCTGAATTAGGTATGTGCTGGTACTCTAATTGTCCTTGTCTTGTTCCTCCTGATAATCACATAGCTCACTCCACACTTCCTTATCTGCAACTTTGATTTTAGTTAATCTTTTGTATATTTTTTCAACCTGAGCGTACTTAGCAAATTTTGGTTTGACCAGAAATACATGCTTCAGTTCATGCTCAATATAAATTAAATTGCTGATAGCTTCCAACAATTCCTTTCTTGTTATGTTGCCTTTGATGTTGGAAATATTTGCAGCGTTTGTGTTTATGCCCTGGATTTTCTTAACATAATCCCCTTTGTCCATGAGTTTGTCATTACAAACAGAGATGGGAGGCCTTTCTAATGTAAAGGCTGCATTTTTTAGAGAACCTATTGACTGTCAGTTCCAGAACTTGACATTTTTCCTCTAGCTGCACATTTAAGCTCTTCTTTGTCAGCACCTTCTTGACTTGTAGTATAGTCTCTGTTCTATCTGCCACTCCCAACTCTTCTAGCTCATACTTGTTCCTTACATTCAAAAATTTGATTATAATGTTAGTTGTTGTTGGCATGTCTCACAATTCTACATTGGTAGCTAAAATGGCTTCTTTAGCCTTCTCCACTAATTCTTTCTACTCAAAGATAATTTGGATGCTAGGCCAAATTTAATTCATACCATTGATTATATTGTGCCAAATAATCTCCTTAACTCTCCCTAGAGTGTTTCCAATCGATGGTTCCTTCTTTGATTTTTGTAGCGCTTCAATTAATGCCTTTGCCCTTTGCATTTCCACCAGGTGATTGCTTTCTACTCTTTTGATTTGATCTTGCAGCACATTTACTTGGGTTTCTAGTCTTTTTATCTCCTCAGATTGCAAATTCATGCCTTCCAATGATCTAGTTAGTTGTTCTGTACTTCTTCCTGCTCCTATGGCTGTACTTTCTAGAGTGGTTATCAGAGGGGCTGTTAGACGAAGGGCCTCCATTGTTGTGTTAGCCATCTGTGCTTCCTTTTCTTTCTCTTGCACCATTTTTTCCATCTCTACTTCAATTTGTTTCATCTGGAGAGACTTCTCCACTATTAATTTCATCATATTAGCCTTTTGGATTTCTGTCTCCTCTATCTCCTCGGTTAGTGGATCATGTGTAGCAGGCATCTTGAGCTGCTTCTTCAAAGCTGCAATATATATCTTTTTTTTCTTTATTACTTCTTCAGTTTCTTTTATATCTGATGGGTCATACCCAATCTTCAATACCAAGTCTTCCAAAGACTTAATTTTATTTTCCTTTGACTGTGATGAAATCCTTTCTATCTTCAACTGGGATTGAGCATTTGACAGAGCCCCTTGCATTTTGAACAAGTTCATAGAAGTGTTGGTTAGAGTGGATGAAATCATTTCACATGTTTGCTTGTGCATTTCTAGCTGATGAATTGGATGGACATTTCTGGCATCAAAGTCAAAATAAGTTTTTTTGTAATTTGTTGGGGTTTTAGGCTCCGCTGTTTGTGCTTATAAAAATGCCATATGTATTTTTCCCTTTTTTGAATCAAAGGTAGAGAGAACTCTGCCTTGTGCAGTTGCACTCTTCTTCCAAAACTGAGCATAGGTGCTCTTTTTCAGTGTTTCGTTTCTGATTTTGATCTCTTTGAATGTATCAAATACTGTCTCTTCTTTTTCTCTAGTCACATTTGTAGTAGATGAGGACACTTGGAGCGACTGCTGCCTTTCTGAAATCGGAGTGGCAAGAAAATATTGTCCTCCACCTGGGGATGAATTTGGAATATCAATTATGTTGATCACTGTTTACTGTGGTGATCCTTTTTCTATGTCCATTTGTTTTCTAGGCTTCTTCCTGTATTTCAACATGAATTCCTTCATAGAAGTATCAGTGCCTAATGACTGATCTTCTCTAGATATTTTCCCTGTTATTCCCCGTTCTTGTTCTTTTCCTTTTTCAGTCTTATCTTCAGTAGTTTGTTTTCTCTACTGTCTTGGAGTCCGTGTACTGGAAGAAGAGATCACTTGTTCCTCGGCCTCCTGCAATGTATTAGGCATCCACTCAATCTGATTCATATATTTTTCGATCTCAGGCCTTTGAGTGTGGATATATGTTGTTGACTTGTTTTCTATCTTCTTCTTGGAAATGATACCCCATGGGTCATAAGACCATGTGAAACTGTGGGTAGAATTCATTTCCTTCAATCTTCTATCTGCCTCCTTCCGTACTGCTTTGCTGTTACAAATGAAGGGACCAATTTGAGATTTGATCTTGAACTGGGATTTTTTCTTAGCTGATACAAAATGCACTTCATATGCATTAATCGTTTGTCTAATGTATTCCAGTGAAAAGATCCTCATGGGGAGGAACTTTGGTAGCTTGTATGGGGCCAAATCACAGCCATACACTCTTAATTCAGTGTAATTTTGGTACAAGTACCAATCTCCTATTCTATCTTGGTCTGACAATTGCATGATTCTTCTTATCTCCTCACTGATCCTAGGTTCTGTAGTCCCACTAAGGAGGCTCATTGCTGGGTGAACAAACATCTCCACAAATGTCTTATAGCTGAAATATTTTTGGTCTTTCATCACTAATATTGTCCATAAAATCACTGATTGGGGTTCACCTTCTTCATTCATTTTTCTCACCGAAAACTAGAACCTGTCTACTTGAAATACACAAACATATATACCAATAATGAGGAGTAATGAAACACTTCATCTCTGAAGTAATTGACAAGCTTCTCATGGATGGCATCTGATAAAAATTGGCTGAAATTGAAGAGGATATAGGGCTTGGATTCTATTGAAAAAATAGACAAGAAAGCTATGATAGCTTCAGCAAGCCATTGATCTGAATAATAGCCAAGTAAATAGGAAAGAATAGTGACATTGTGTCTAGTTCTGTAAGGGAAAACAGAGGAGGAATAAGGAGGATTGGTGCTTGGAAGAGGTGTGTTCTCAGTCAGGAAAAGTTCTAATGTTCTTTCTCTCTTAGAAAAATCAAGCTTTTGATACATTTCAGTGAGGACCTCATGGGAAAAGGGAGTAGTTCCTTCAATAACTGGGGCTTGCATCATCTATATAATTGACTTGGCATCAATTGTAAACAAAATATGTCCTGTTGGGACCATCACTGCCCTTTGCTGTGGATTATAACATGAATGAAATTTCATGATAAATTTTGGACAACTGTGTGTTTTAGGAAAAATATAAAAAGGCAGTTTAGTGTCCCATAGGCCTATGTCATCCATCTCCTCTACAAATTTGTCCTCCCACTAGAAATATATGTCAAACAAATCAAACTATGAGAGTGTTTCATGGATCTTGAACTCCCTGTTTGCAAGTGGTAGGTGATCCAAATCCAATGGTGGGTGCACCATTGGATTAAACACTTCTGGTTCCTTTTTCTTTGGTGCCATGGCTTTCTTCTCTGAAACTGTTCCCTGGAATTTGTCCTGTGATGAATTTGTAATAGAAGGGGATAAGCAGAAATGGGAATTCAGTGAGGGAGAAAGAAAAGGGATTAATCGGAATCGGGATTCAAGAAAGGGAAATTGTTATCACTGCAGAAAATATGCCCTCCTGCAACTACATTGATGTTCATTGTCTGCACTGCGTGCTCTTTGTGTATGACTGAATGTAATTTGCACATGAAAGCAGAAAATAACAGTTAAAATTTGAAAAATGTCGTGAATTGGCGCTTTTATGTATTTGGAATGATGTCATTGGATTGGCTTGACTTGGCATGGGTCCGTTGGCTAACAATCCAACGCATTGATTGCTCAACGATAGGAACAAAGGTGATAGGGCAGATGGGACGGGTTTGTGTCGTGAGGTTGCAGGAGCGACAACGATCATGCGACAGAGTGGTTTGAGTATCGGGGTAAACCACTTTTCGGGGGTGGGGTGTGAACTCGTGAGGGCGCGGAACGTAAGCGGTTGGAAACCACTGACTTTGGACCCCCCTCGGATTAACTTTCGGAGGGTGAGGGGGGGGACCAAAAAAGAATGAGGGTTGTTGGATTAGACGTAATGAGTAGGGATGTAGTGATAGATTGTGGGTAGGTTAGCTGGGATGTGACATGTGAGCGCATGGTGGGGTAGGGCATAAATGAGGGGTGCAGACTATTATGCCACTTAATCCTGCAAAGCAATACCGAACCGAGAATATGCGAGAAAAATACCGAGAACGAAGAAAATATACCCAGAACAAAGAATAGCAAAGATTTTATTACTCAGAGAGAAATGTTCACAGGCCTCTTCGAGGGGGCAACCTCCAAATAGAGCAGAGCTCGATTACAAAACAAGACACGATGCTCCTCGCAGGGAGTCTCTATCCTTTATATATGACTCATACATGCAATACCACGGGTCAATACCGTGGGTTTTTATTAATACCATCTATCTAATACTACCGCCCATTTACCCTTTATTTAATACTACTGCCCATTTGCAACTAACTGTGGTCCCTTCATTAATTGCGGGTTAACCACTTACAAATATTAATATGGGCTTATTGACTCTTGACTATGACGTGATCCCATGACATGAATAAGGGGGTTAGGGTGGGACCCTAACATGCCCTCCCCCTTAAGACTAGCCTTGTCCTCAAGGCTGAAGCTGCGGAAACTGCTGAAGAATAGTGGATGGGTCCCAAGTTGCATCTTCCGGGGAGAGGTGTCTTTCCATTTGACTAGGACCTCTTTAATCATGCGGTCGCGCAGGTGCTTGTCTCGTGTGCCTAGAACCTGTTCCGGTTGAAGCCAGATTGACCCTTCCTCGTCCAATTCCGGTAGACTGGTTTGAACTCGGCAATTGTTCCCAATCACTTTCTTTAGGCACGATACATGGAAAACTGGGTGGATTCTTGCTGTAGGTGGCAAAGCCAACTTGTAAGCCACTTCTCCAATGCGCTGAAGTACTTGGTATGGTCCATAGAATTTTGGAGAGAGCTTTTGACAACCCTTGTCTTTGAGTGATGTTTGCTTATAGGGTTGCAGCCTCAAAAAGACCTGATCCCCTTCTTG
Source organism: Pinus taeda (assembly GCA_000404065.3). NCBI lineage: Eukaryota > Viridiplantae > Streptophyta > Pinopsida > Pinales > Pinaceae > Pinus > Pinus taeda. Next base: position 52,885 of record APFE031116683.1, read on the forward strand.
AAATTGGCGCTCTGAGCGATGTTGGTCCACCTATTGCTTCATACGGTTCTGAGCTTGATGAAGATTCTCGCGCAGGTGGGTGAGCATGGTTGCGCGGTGTTGTAGGAGTTGATCCACGGCTTGTACTTTGGAGCACCCCGTGAGATAAGAAGTAGGGGAAGGCGGAAGTTGACCATAGACTGCTTCATAGGGAGTCATTTTGGTGGTGGCATGATAGTTGGTGTTATACCACCATTTCGCCAGAGGTAACCACTGTGCCCAAAGGTGTTGCTTTTCTGAAGTGAAACACCTAAGGTAGGTTTCTAGACATTTGTTGACTGCTTCGGTTTGACCATCTGTTTGCGGATGATATGAAGTACTGAGTTTGAGTTGAGTGCCTTGTATTCGGAAGAGTTCCTGCCAAAAATTACTGGTGAATATTGGGTCGCGGTCGGACACAATAGAAGTGGGCATGCCATGCAATTTGAAGATCTGATCCATGAAAGTTTGGGCAACCAAACGTTGGTGTAAATGGTTGGGGTAGGGCGCAGAAATGAGCATACTTTGACAGTCGGTCCACAACCACCATGGTGACTGACTTGTTCCCAGACTTTGGAAGACCTGTAATGAAATCCATGGAGACCTCCGTCCAAATTGACGCCGGAATGGGCAATGGTTTTAATGTGCCTGGTGTGTTGACTGTTTCCCCTTTGTGGCGTTGACAGACGTCACATTCTGCTACGAAAGTAAGGATGTCCTGTTTCATACCGGTCCAAAAGAATGATCTTCTGGTGCGCGCATACGTCTTCTGAAAGCCCGAATGTCCTGCAATGGGCGATGAGTGCACTTCTGCCAAAATGCTACTTTTGAGGGTGGATGTTGGTGAGATTACGACTCTGTCCTTGTAGCGAAGAATATCATTCTGCCATGAGTAGACCTTGCTGGAATTAGGATCCACCTGCAATTGAGAAATAAGTTGGGAGAGCCCTGGATGTGAAGACCATTCCCTGCGAGCTACTTCAATCCAGTCTGGAATTGGGAGGGAAATTGCGAGCAGTGTACTTTCCTCCTCAAATTGGCGCGATAATGCATCTGCTACCCGGTTGTCTTTCCCTTTCTTGTAGATGATCTCATAATCATATCCCAGCATTTTGGCTAGCCACTTGTTTTGTTGTGGGGAAGATAGGCGCTGCTCCAGAAAATATTTAAGACTGTGATGATCTGTGCGGATTTGGAAACGTCGCCCCAACAAGTAAGGTCGCCAGGTCTCTACTGCATGTAAGATGGCCATCATTTCTTTCTCGTAGGTGGATTGGCCCAGATTCTTCCCACTTAATTGTTGGCTGGTGAAGGCCAACGGTCGCCCTTCCTGCATTAAAACTGCTCCAATACCTGTGCCCGATGCATCACATTCAATGACAAATGATTTGGTGAAGTCCGGTAGGGCTAAGACTGGGGTGGTACACATGGCGTTTTTGAGCGCGGTAAAGGCCTGTTGTGCTTCCTCGGCCCAGAAGAAGGAATTTTTCTTGAGGAGTTGAGTGAGTGGTTTCGCTATGCGACCATAGTTGCGGACAAATTTTCGATAATAGCCTGTGAGACCCAAAAATCCTCTCAAGCTCTTCAAGGTCTTCGGTTGAGGCCAGTCTTGCATTGCCTGGATCTTTTTGGGGTCCACCTTGACACCTTCCCGTCCCACAATGTGGCCCAAATACTCAACTTCTTTCATGCCAAACTCACACTTAGACATCTTGACAAATAATTTATGCTTGTGGAGTAGTTTCAATAGTAGATCTACATGTTGAAGATGTGCCGCCCAGGTGCCACTATAGATGAGAATGTCATCGAAGAAGACCAGGACAAATTTTCTGAGATATGGTTTGAGGATGTGATTCATAAGACTCTGGAAAGTAGAAGGGGCATTGCAGAGACCAAATGGCATGACCAGGAACTCATAATGGCCTTCATGAGTTTTGAATGCCGTCTTGGGAATGTCGACTTCCTTCATGCGAATTTGGTGATAGTCGGAGCGAAGATCCAACTTGGTGAAGAATTGTGCCCCATTGAGTTCGTCCAGCAAATCGTCAACCACCGGAATGGGGAATTTATCTTTGACTGTTAACTTGTTGAGGGCCCTGAAGTCGGGACACATCCGCCACTCCCCATCTTTCTTGAGGACCATGACCACTTGGGATGAATAAGGACTAATGCTGGGACGAATGACACCTGCTTCCAACAATTCCTTGATGATTTTTTCTATTTCATTCTTTTGAGTGAACGGATATCTGTATGGCCGCACATTTGGGGGTTGAGCCCCTGGAACCAAGGTGATGCTATGATCATGTTCCCCTCGCGAGGGTGGAAGCTCATGAGGCTTGTCAAAGACCGTTCGATGGGTATTTAAAAGCTGCTGCATCTCAGGATGAATTGGCAGAGGTCTGGTTTCGACTACCTGGATTGCATTAAATTGTGCTACTACTCCATGATGGCCCTTTTTTAACAATTTTTCCATCCGATGCGAGTTGATGACAGAGGGTGCTCCCGCCTGGAGGCCACGGAGGGTATGTGTGGAGTTGTTCTGCTTAAAACTCATATATAACTCCTGGAAATCCATTGTGATTGGCCCAAGGGTGCGGAGCCATTCAGCACCTAGGACAATGTCGCATCCCCCATGTGTATGGCAAACATGTGGGTTTTCAACTGATAATCCCCCATTTGAATTTTCAAGATTTCACAACGGCCTTCACATTTCATTGTGCCCCCATCTGCAATTTGGACCTGGAAGTTAGAGACTGCCCGTAAAAAACAATGTGCTGCTTCTGCGATTTTTTGATGGATGAAATTATGGGTACTTCCACTATCAATCAAGACTATTACTGGGCGATGTTTAAGAAAACCCCTGATTTTGAGAGTTTGAGGGGAAGAGATTCCTGCCAACGCATTGAGCGAAATAACTGGGTCGTTAGATACAATCTCCTTTTGGTTGTCTTCTTCTATCGCCTCCTTTTCCTCAAGAGGTGGATCTTCCTCAGTGGAGCTGTAGTCAGTGGCATCAATTTGAAAAAACTTGGGCTCCTTACATTTATGGCCCGGGGAATATTTTTCATCACAGTAGTAACATAGTCCTTGCTTCCTTCTCTCAGCCATTTCCTGAGGTGATACCTTTTGGACCTTAAGTGTCTGAGTCGTGGTATGAGCT
>APFE031116683.1:78749-94046 GCA_000404065.3 Pinus taeda
GTTACAATACTGACCTTCCTAGCCTTTTACAATGCCAAAATTATATTGAGCTCGGGAGGCTTCTCTCCAAGCTTTTTGAGCATAGGAATAAAATCTTAAATCAAAATGAATAATTTGTCTTTTTAGGTCCGATAGATCATTATTTGGTCTCAGCGGACGTTAACCACCATCATCATCATCACAAAGCACAAGGTTCTTATGTTAATCCATACAACGCTCGCTTTAGTTTTCACACATGCGAATCTCTGTCAAGGGTCTCAAATCCTTCCGTTTGCTTAATGTACACCTCCTCCTCAATTACTTCATTGAGGAATGTTGCCTTCACATCCATCTGATGTATCTTCCATCCCATCTGTGCTACAAGAGATAGAATTGATATGATTAAAGAGTACCTTGAAACTGGAGCAAAGGTCTCCTCATAGTCAATTCCCTCCACCTGAGAGAACCCCTTGGCCACAAATATGGCCTTGTGTTTCTCAATGCTTCGATCTGATGCTTGCTTCACCTTGTAGATCCACCTAGAACCCACAATTGACTTGTTCTCTGGTCTTGGGATTACTTCCAAAACACTATTTCTGATAATGGAGTCATACTCTTCTACCATAGCATCAACCCATACTAGTTTGTTCATTTATTCCTCAAATGAGGACGGCTTAGTCTCTACAAGCTCACTCATCAAAGCCATGTATCCAATATACAGATTTGGTGACCTCATATGTCTGTGCTATTATGTTGGTGCTCCCACATTCTCTCTAGCATCATGCAATAATCTGCCAACTTCTCTAGTGCACTTTCTTCCATCTATGGATGTCTCTACTTGAGTGGAAGTCTCCACTCTCTCTACCTCTGCTTGTGGATTCTCCACAACTTCCTTGTATATTCAAACTGCTTATGTAATTTTCTAAAACAAAAGACTTGACGATACTCTACTCATCAGTAGAAACAATTAAACAATCAAGAAATCACAACATAAACATGAGACAAGATTCAATCACATATGCTTATAGATTTATCTAAGGGGAAAGAAACTTCTCAAAACCCCTTCCTATATGTATTGTATTAGTCATAAAATAGAGACGAAATGCAATGATTTCTCAAGCTCGAGCAACCTCTACACTAGTATAATCCATCTCACTGGTTCCTAAACAAGCTATGTTCAATACTTAACCAAATCCAAGCTTGCTCAAGTCCTTATTTCTATGCACTATTCCTCAAGGAATTAGCCCCCTATTAAGTAGGAAAAATTTCATTTAGAATTATGCAAACCCTCTAGGCCCCTTCTCTGACTGCATGCGCCACCTGTATAATTTGGAATTGTCTACAACTGATAGTACACTGCCCTTGAACTCCAATCTCAACTGGGTAAGTCAAAATTAATGCATGCATGAGTTAATTAAGGCCAATTGATTAGTTAACTGGTTGAACATTGAAGCTGCATCCCACTGCTAGACCTCCTACTAGTTCCTCCAACAGTTGGAACTAGTTTAACCGACCTTAACTCAATTTAACTGAATTAAATTGTTACGACTAAAATTAACTCAACTTAGGGTCCTAAAATTTAGGAATCACTGTACACAACTCATGTTAAGCCCTCAACTCAAATTAACTAAGCTAACTGATTGATAAGAACTCAGTCAACTCACTCAGGTTCTCTTGTGATGTGGAATTTCGATTTTCTCCGAATTTAATTCAAGGGAAAATTAAACTAGGAATTTATTGCTGCATTTTTTCAACATTATGGTACCTTAGAGGCACTACCTAGTTTCGACAATGGTAGAGACGGACATGATATAGGAAGTGAAGCTATTTGGCTTCATAGATGCAGATTAGGTGGGGAGTCCATCAGACTGAAAGAGTACATCAAGAGGAATTTTTAGTGTTGGGTCCGCATTTGTTTCCTGGAACAACATGAATCAAAGATCTGTGGCACTCAGCTCAACATAAGTAGAATACATGGCTGCTAGTGAAGCAACAGGTGAGGTGATCTGGATGAGAAAAATTCTTGTGGGACTTTTTGGTCAGATGATGGATCCAACTGTGATAATTAGAGTTTCATCAAGCTTTCTGAAAATCCTGCATTTCATGATCGATCCAAGCATATAGATATTCAGTATCACCATCTACCAGATTGTGTGTAGAAGTAGATAATGTTGCTGGAATACATTCCTACAAAGGACTAAGATGAAGATATTTTGACAAAGGATTTTTCAAGAGGAAAATTCGATTTCCATAGATGAAAGATAGGGGTTACAAATAATCCCTTTCTTGCTGAGAGGGAGTGTTGAAAATTACAGGGAGAAAATCTCAGTTTGAATTTGCCTTGATCAAACTAGAGAAATTCAAATTTCCATTTCAGCAGAAATATTGGAGGTAGTTAACTGTGGTGACAAGCCTTTTGTCACTTAGTTAACTTAGTTAATATGAGTTGGATGCCTTGATTTCAAATAACTTAGCATGAGTGGTTCCTAATTTGTAAGCAATCTAATTCAGTTAAATTGAGTTATTGTCAGTTAAACTAGTTAACTATTGGAGGAACTAGTGGAAGGTCAAGTTGTGCAAGTAGACTTTAGTCTAACTCAATGATAATCCAGATAGCTAATTAGTTGACCCAAAATAATTGTTTCATGTAGAAAATTTGAGTTACCCAATTGAGATGGAGATTCCAAGGCAGTGTACTATCAGTTATAAACTATTCCAAATGTGTACAAGTGATGCATGCAATTAGAGATAAAAACTTATGGATTGTGCAATCAATTAAGGGAAGAACCCCTAAATAATAGGAGCCTAATTCCCTTGGATTTTCGCAAGGAAATAGGGGTTCAAAGGGCTTAAAATTTGGCTAAGTGTTGGTCAGGGCCAGTCAGTCAGGAAAAGAGATAGACTCTACACTTGTAAGTTGTGATCGAGCTTGAGAATGCATATGTAACACATCTCTATTCCTTGATTAATGCAATACATATAGGAATGGGTTTTGAGTAGTTTATTTCCCCTAGATAAATCACTATGAATGTGTGTTCATTCTTATTGCATGTCTATGTTTTGAGTTCTAGATCGTGAATTGAATTCTAAAGCGTAGTAGAGTAGGTTTGTGTCTTGTGATTTAGAAAATTTCATGAGCGGTAACAAATCTACAACATAATTTCTACAGTAGAAAAAATAAAAGTGAGAACTAAGTAGGTATTAAGAGGGCATTTTGGGTTTATGGGGAAGTTATAAAAAATCGGATTACAGGATTAATAACAGGCTTCTTAACCTCAACAACAACACCCAAAATCCTGGACTAGGAAATTAGAATCATAATGATTATAAAAGCAATGCCAGTTGGAGATGGTGAAAAATATAGAATTTACTAGCATGTTGGAGGCATGATCATCGCAAAAGTTCTCAGCTTATTACTAGTGCAGACCCCCTCGCCAGATGTTGCTGAAACCTTCCAAATGAAACATTGATGACATGAGAGGGTAACAAAGTTTCCAATCAACAACGAGATAAGGAATACAGTAGGTCAGACCAAGAGGGCTAGGGCCTTCCTTCATTTAAGTGTTGCACAACTAGACATTGGGAAGGATAAATCGCACTTGTATGCTGGTAATATCACAAAGGTATTAGAAAATGGTAGAGCAATCCTAACCTTGGCAAGAAGACATAGAGGTCATGGGGGTTGACATATTAATTCGCTAGTTCCTCATTACTCATAGCATGTGTGACTGTATGGGGGTAGTTGGACACATCATTATCCCCTTCCTTCCCTCCCTCCCATGCTCACAGAGTGGGCCTTCCCACTCCCCCTCCCACCCACTCCGTGAGCATTGTTTCCAACACCTCCACCGGGGTAATTCAATTCTCATTTTATATATAGTCTCAAGTATATTTTTTTACTTGTTTGAATAAAAAGTAGAGTGGAGATTTTTTTCGACTTAACCACGATGTTCACCCACCTTTAGTTTTCTCAACTTAACTCCTATATTCTCTCGTTACCACCTTTTATAGTGATATCATCCTACATTTTATAATTACGCCAAACAAGCATTTCCTTTGTGGGCTTCGGGTGAGAAAACACTATTCACCCGACCAATAGCAGACTTGAAATTTCATCCTTCTTCATCCAGCTATATGTTACCATCTGGACTGTCCACCTAGTTACGTCGAACAACTTCCATCTCATCACTTATCTCCCATGCTAAATGCACATTCAATATTTTGCCTGATTGCTATTTGCGCATTAAATAGCCATAACTATGGAACCATGAATTTTTACTTCTATTTGCTGCATTTGGTTGAGTTCCAGTAGGTTTAGACGACTTCTGGTGACAATATATGCTATAGAGGCTAGTCTTTTTCAGCAAGCACGCACATTCCAGAAAGAAGCAAACAGACACATTCCAAAAAGTAATGACCACCGTTATTTCAGAACATCCAAGCAACGAACAACGATGTTTCAATGGAGGTTTTAGAAAACAACAAGTGCGTTGTCTGCATATTCCTTACTACTTGTTTTCCTTTTGTGCAAACTTTATGGTTTCCCTTCTCAACCTTGTACATTTTCTGCAAAATAATCCTACATATTTTCATTATAACCAAATTTCCTTCCTCGTACTTCGTCACACAACTATTTATTAGTTTTGGTGACTGGAAAATACCCACTCTATGTAAAATTATTAATGACATGGTTTCGTTTTTGAGGTATCTTGATTTTGACCTTGGTAGTGACAACCTTCTGGCTATGCATCTTGATAGGGGTAGCTATAGACCTTCTCATGGCTGAGGCTATTAAATAGTACATACAGTGACTATTGCCTAAAATATCTAATATATTCAAAGTGAGCAACAATATGGCCAATACATACAGTAACTTTGCCTTGAACATCTAATAGATTTTAAGTAAGTAGAAATATGGACTATACACAGTTCATGCCATGCATTATAACAAAATCTTTGATTTCCAAACCTAGCCAAGCCAATCCAACGGTCATCTTGGGCATAATTCTGGCTCATTCGACTGCAATGTTAAGACAAAAATTATAGGAATCAAATTGTAGTCTATTGTTGGTGTAAATTTGTAAACAACTCGATAATAGACAATAATAGACAGAGTCATTATAATCCAACAACATTCAACCCCAATGATGTACATAACTGATAACTGACGTACATAACTGATAACTATGGATAAGGACCATTATTCTACCAACAACCTTAATTAAATATTTACTTAAACAATTGCACAATACAAAGGTGGAATCGAAATCAGAACAAGGGCATAATATTTATATGAGCACAAACAAGTGGTAACAATGTTTTACAAAAAGAGTAAGTAAAACTCTAAGTCATGTTGTAAAAAGTCCCTCGAAGGGGCTAGAATTAATCAAATTGAATCATCAGAACTAAGACTCATCCATTATCCATACATAATCCATTCTTTATAGACGCAGTCGTGGCCATACATGTCCAAAAACAAAAAAGAAACTCATCTGTCAACAAGATAATCTCAACTAAGAATTAACCAAACCCTAATGGTAAGAACATAACCCAGAATGTTGGATGAGCATCACTTAACTGACCTTTAGAAATTAATTTCTAGAGGAGAAGAGTAGCCCAGAAGAACCTGGGTAAGCTGCAGCTGACACAACCTTAGAAAGGAAAAATTAGAGAAGAATATTCTTGAGTACCTGTACCTTGAAGAACAAAAAAAAGGAACTTAATTAGTGGAAAATATTGGACGACCTCAAATAACAAAAGATATATAGAACAAATTTATAAAAATTTCAAAGAAAAATTGTGGTGTGAGAAAGATTTAGCGTCTAAAAGAAAATTAAGTTATTATAAGAAGGTCATCAACCCCACCCTTGAAGATCAAAAGTATCTATCTATTTTAACTAGCTCAAAGAAGAAAATTAATATAGAAAAGATTAGAACGAACTCTCATGAGCTCCATAGTGAAACAGGTCGTTGGGCAGTTCCTAAGATGGAAAGGATCTGCCATATTTTTGAGAATAGGAGAATCGAGGATGAAAACCACTTCCTCTTAGAGTGCCCTGCATACAACCACATTAGATCTCAATTTCATAACCTTTGTTACAATATTGACCTTCCTAGCCTTTTACAATGCCAAAATTATATTGAGCTCGGGAGGCTTCTCTCCAAGCTTTTTGAGCATAGGAATAAAATCTTAAATCAAAATAAATAATTTGTCTTTTTAGGTCCGATAGATCATTATTTGGTCTCAGCGGATGTTAACCACCATCATCATCATCACAAAGCACAAGGTTCTTATGTCAATCCATACAACGCTCGCTTTAGTTTTCACACATGCGAATCTCTGTCAAGGGTCTCAAATCCTTCCGTTTGCTTAATGTACACCTCCTCCTCAATTACTTCATTGAGGAATGTTGCCTTCACATCCATCTGATGTATCTTCCATCCCATCTGTGCTACAAGAGATAGAATTGATATGATTAAAGAGTACCTTGAAACTGGAGCAAAGGTCTCCTCATAGTCAATTCCCTCCACCTGAGAGAACCCCTTGGCCACAAATATGGCCTTGTGTTTCTCAATGCTTCGATCTGATGCTTGCTTCACCTTGTAGATCCACCTAGAACCCACAATTGACTTGTTCTCTGGTCTTGGGATTACTTCCAAAACACTATTTCTGATAATGGAGTCATACTCTTCTACCATAGCATCAACCCATACTAGTTTGTTCATTTATTCCTCAAATGAGGACGGCTTAGTCTCTACAAGCTCACTCATCAAAGCCATGTATCCAATATACAGATTTGGTGACCTCATATGTCTGTGCTATTATGTTGGTGCTCCCACATTCTCTCTAGCATCATGCAATAATCTGCCAACTTCTCTAGTGCACTTTCTTCCATCTATGGATGTCTCTACTTGAGTGGAAGTCTCCACTCTCTCTACCTCTGCTTGTGGATTCTCCACAACTTCCTTGTATATTCAAACTGCTTATGTAATTTTCTAAAACAAAAGACTTGACGATACTCTACTCATCAGTAGAAACAATTAAACAATCAAGAAATCACAACATAAACATGAGACAAGATTCAATCACATATGCTTATAGATTTATCTAAGGGGAAAGAAACTTCTCAAAACCCCTTCCTATATGTATTGTATTAGTCATAAAATAGAGACGAAATGCAATGATTTCTCAAGCTCGAGCAACCTCTACACTAGTATAATCCATCTCACTGGTTCCTAAACAAGCTATGTTCAATACTTAACCAAATCCAAGCTTGCTCAAGTCCTTATTTCCATGCACTATTCCTCAAGGAATTAGCCCCCTATTAAGTAGGAAAAATTTCATTTAGAATTATGCAAACCCTCTAGGCCCCTTCTCTGACTGCATGCGCCACCTGTATAATTTGGAATTGTCTACAACTGATAGTACACTGCCCTTGAACTCCAATCTCAACTGGGTAAGTCAAAATTAATGCATTCATGAGTTAATTAAGGCCAATTGATTAGTTAACTGGTTGAACATTGAAGCTGCATCCCACTGCTAGACCTCCTACTAGTTCCTCCAACAGTTGGAACTAGTTTAACCGACCTTAACTCAATTTAACTGAATTAAATTGTTACGACTAAAATTAACTCAACGTAGGGTCCTAAAATTTAGGAATCACTGTACACAACTCATGTTAAGCCCTCAACTCAAATTAACTAAGCTAACTGACTGATAAGAACTCAGTCAACTCACTCAAGTTCTCTTGTGATGTGGAATTTCGATTTTCTCCAAATTTAATTCAAGGGAAAATTAAACTAGGAACTTATTGCTGCATTTTTTCAACATTATGGTACCTTAGAGGCACTACCTAGTTTCGACAATGGTAGAGACGGACATGATATAGGAAGTGAAGCTATTTGGCTTCATAGATGCAAATTAGGTGGGGAGTCCATCAGACTGAAAGAGTACATCAAGAGGAATTTTTAGTGTTGGGTCCGCATTTGTTTCCTGGAACAACATGAATCAAAGATCTGTGGCACTCAGCTCAACATAAGTAGAATACATGGCTGCTAGTGAAGCAACAGGTGAGGTGATCTGGATGAGAAAAATTCTTGTGGGACTTTTTGGTCAGATGATGGATCCAACTGTGATAATTAGAGTTTCATCAAGCTACTATGATAATATGTGAAAATTATTGAATTTATTTAATAACCATGGTAAAACAGTTCCATAAGGTAGATGATAAAATATGGTAAAATTATTTTTTTTGTTCTTTTCTCATTTGAATGCACAGTTAGTGATGTTACAAGTAGAGGGTGATATTTGAATTGTTTTTATATTTCTCAAAAATTTGAAGCATGAATAATTGTTGAAATATTGATTTGAATTAATTTAAAAATGTAATTTACAATTACACAGTTCCAGATTAAATTAGAAATTCAATTGAATTTTGATCATATTGAGAAGAAAAACCATAAAAATAACAGGGTAATATGATGACCTATATCCCATGATTATGGCTCTCCCTGCTTATATATTTTCCAGAACTGTTACCCAAAACCATAATCCTTGAAATTCTTTGAATATGGGGATCAGTCCTTCAAAAACATTTTTTGAAGATCTTCCTGCCAAACTGAAATATCACACATACTAGTTGTTTTCCTTATACTATCTACGAAGTTGGTGGAAAGGTTGGTTGAGGTTAAGAGAAAAAAATAACATATTTGCATCTTATAATTAAAGAGGTGCCATTTAAAATCTAGGATGCTAAACTTGATCTGTGGTGAGCTTTAAGGAGCTTTAAAGATTGATGCTTCTAGAGAATATTAAGTGGAGATCAATCCATCAAAAACATGTTTTCAAGATCTTCCTCCCAAACTGAAATATCTCACATACTAGTTATTTTCCTTGTACCATCTACAAAGTGGGTGTAAATATTAGTTGAGATTAAGAGAAAACAATAACATCTTTCACCCATATAATTAAAGAGGCGCCATGTAAAATCTAGGATGCTAAACTTGATCCCTAGTGAGCTTTATCTATAATTTATTTTCCCTACAATTTCACAAAAAATCACATACATTGCTTAATGTAATAACAAAGAGCCTTCCATTACCATATTCTACTCTTTCTTTAATTTCAGTACACTAGTAACTTTAAGACTTGGTTTTTTTGTTGCAAATTTTCTAATTGAACTATTCACACTTGTACTATGAAATAAAACAATTTTCTCTTTCCTTTTGTGATATGCACAGTTCAATTTTGAAAATATTTAGTTTTCTTTAACCTTGATAGAAATTTCAACCTTTATGTGAAAGTGTAAATCGAAATTATATTCCTGTGCTAAACATATCAACATAACTAATTTTGGAGTTGTGATTTAAATTCTCACTTATGAGCAACACTATTATTTTTTTAACAATTTGCAATTACGGATCAACGTACCTAAATTTGGAACTATGATTTAAATTCTCACATATGAGCAACACTGTTAATTTTTTTACCATTTGCAACTACAGACTGTTGAGGGGTTTACTAACCATATGAAGTTAATAATGTATCACAAGTGTATCATGTATGGAGTTTACTAACCATATGAAGTTAAGAATGTATCACAAGTGTATCATGTATGGAGTTTACTAACCATATGAAGTTAAGAATGTATCACAAATGTATCATGCATTACTTATTTGTGCTCATTATATTTAGTCTGTAAGCAATGAAATACATACACAGAGATAACCCAACATTGCCTTTTACCCACATGATTTGACACGACCTTAAAATTTTGTTTATAGAAAGACAACATAGTTGGTTGCATTAATTTGCATGTCACTCTGAACCTTTGATGAAGTACTTTGTTTCAAATGTTTTTTCTTTGTAAATGTATTTTGTTGGGTGCTCGTTGATTTTGATGAAGATGGTACTTAGCCCACATTAATTGTCTCAAGATTGTCCATACATTTAGCCCACATTGTCTGTTTCAAGATTATCCTTGCATTTAGCCCACATTATCTGTCTCAAGATTATCCTTGCATTGATATTTGTTCTATTCACATTTGAAATTCTTGTGTACGCTATTTTCCTTGTTGTGTTAAAAGGTGACAGTTCTTTCATTGACCATAAGTTTTCCTACAATTGAAGTTCTTCCTCATTCTATCATCAATGGTTACAAGAATGTTCTAGCAGTCGCTATTCAACTTGATTACTCTTTGAACTTGATTACTCTTTTCCACTAGCTGAGAAAGTTGAGTACTTGGAGGTGAATTTGGAAAGACAGTGTTAATAAAATATATTTGTGAACTCCTACCATTGACTATTAAAATTATTGTAAAAATGTCATTTTTTATGTTATCTGAATTTTTTTATTTTGCTTTGTCATGTAGGATTTGAGCAAGTTTGCACTTGCTGCTGCCCTAGTTGTTGGTGCTACACAAGCTTCAACTGCTCCAAAGGAAGAAGAAAAGAAACATGAGCCAAAGGAAGAGTCCGAAGAGGATATGGGTTTCAGTCTTTCTAACTAGATTGGATGTCCTATGGAGGAAGAGTTCGAAGAGGATATGGCTTTCAGCCTTTTAACAAGGCATGATTAATATTTTTAAACAATTGAAATATTAAAATATATTTATATGTTACATTTTGGATAAAAAAGTTTAATGAATTAATTATATTGTTATGTTGGGATAAAGTAAACAAACATTATTATGAAATAAAATATAAGTTAAATTAAATAAACATAATAAAATATAAGTGAAATTAAGGAAACCCAAGGGTTTTTTTTGGCATTCAATATAAACATAAGGATGCCAATTTGAAAATGTTTTTAGTTACAAGTATAATTAAGGAAATATTAAATTTATATCTATAGCTAACGGGCAAAACCCTATGTTATATATGAAAATTTAAAAGTATAAGCATTACATCATTGACAACTTACATAGAGTATAGACATGTAAAGTCTTGGATGGATCGTGTTTGGATTTAACATATGGACATAACAAAAAGAGGCCTATTTAACGTGAAACTAGCACTTTGCAAAGCTTGTGTACTTTGTGCTTTAATGATTGACATTATGCTGGGACATTTATGTCATTGTAACTTTTTTTAAAAATTTAACCTCCTTCCACACATTCACACTCCTCCTATTGGCGTTCCTTTACACCTCTTGTGCAATTGTTAGTATTAGCTTTTCATATTTCCTTGTTGCTTATTATTGTATATGTTCCATTAAATTTGTTAAACTATATTAAACATTTATTATTCCTAGTTATGTTAGAAATTTATCATTCTTTTAATGTTTTGATTTTGACAAATATTCATAAATACAAAGAAATCTTGAAAAAAGTGAATATTAATCATTAATGTTATGTTTGATGGGTATAATCATTTGGTGACGATTTATTTAAGTTTACATTTCAAAAGAGGTTTGTATTTAAAGATATTTGATCTCTTTAGAGAAGTTTGGCAAATTCGAAATTAAAATAGATCTAAATTAATTTGATTATTAATTATAATTATAAATAAGTTATTAAAAAATTTGATCTAACCAAAAATTGTTAACATTAAAATATTTCTACCCTTCTAAAACATTACAAAATCTTTTTTTTATATATATTATATTAATTTATATTTAATTTATATATTTTTAACGAAATCAAAATAATAAACATGACCACATCTCTGCCATCGCAGATAGCTCTGCCCTCTGAAAGCAAGGAGCTTTATTTCACAAAGAAAAACCACAGCATCTAAGGACGTGTTAGAAATTCCATTCATTGTTGGGCGGAAGCGCAAATTGTTTTATTTTCTACTGTTCAACTTTTGACAGGTTGAGTATTGACTGGTCAGATTGACTTGTGAAAATCCGGAGTCAATGACCATTATTGTGAGGAAGCAGGCACGAAATGATTGAAATTTTGTTTTCCACGAAAGGACTGAAATTTTGTTTTCCACGAACCTTTAATTGAGGAGGCGCAAATTGTTTTATACTCTACCGTGTAACTTCTTTTTGACACAGAGAAGCTTCACTCGACTGCTGTACAGCTTTTGATTTGAGATTTTTTTTAATAGAAGGCTGCAACCCACTGATGTCTTTCCTTATTTTCTTGACTGCCATAATCTGCAATGACTCAAGTCGGTAGTGAGTAAAGGTACGGCGTGGTCATAGAATTAAAATGTGCTAAATTTTTATGCTCCCAATTGGATTCGTGTTATCCTCGTCGACCTTTATTTTACACTGTTCAACTTTCTGACAGAAGTGGTCGGCCTGACTTGTTTAGTGCGTACCAAAACTAATGAACATAATAATACCACGTTTATAAATAGGAGGCCGTAGTCTTAACCATTATTTTTTTTGTCTTGAAAGTTAAGGAAATTTTGGTTATATCTTGAAAAATTTTGGCAGGGATTTCTGTAAATCTAAGTAATAGCTGTCAAATTTCAATAATTTTAGGTGCTTTAGAAGTCCTGAATCTATTTTCACCATCAAAACCATGATTCAAACACTGCCTTTACAAAAAAATTTGAAAATTTTTACCCAGATTTCTGCCACTTTTGACAGTCTTGATAATTCCTCCGCCTCCGTAAACGACTCCCTTTTAAATCCATAATATATATACTAGCAAATGCACCAGATGTTACAAAGGAAACGCCCTAAAGCATAAATTCTAAAATCCTCATATATAAAAAATTCAATGCAAACAAAAATTTTAAAAATAAAAAACATACTTAACATTTTATCAATAGAAATGTCTTTTTCATCCTACATGTCCATTCTTTACCCTTTTACATTACAAAGTTATCAAATTTATCTTGACATTTTTTAACATGAATCATATTCCATAATATAAAAGAAATTTAAAATAGAAGATAAATTAAAAAAAGGACAAATTTAGCCATCCTTCTATTTTTATAGTTAATATAATCTTTATTATTATAAATAAATAAAATTTTAACTCTTTTGAATACTATTGTGAATGTGAAATAATTTATACTTCATTTTAGAATCCTGACATAAAAAAAATTCAATACAAACAAAAATTTAAAAAATAAAAGACATACTTAACATTTTATCATTAGAAATATTCTCTACATTCTACATGTCAATTCTTTACCCTTTTACATTACAAAGTTATCAAATTTCTTTGAAACATTTTCTAACATGAACCATATCCCATAATACAAAAGAAATTTAAAATAGAAGAAAAAAATAAAAAAATGGACAAATTTAGCCATCCTTCAATTCTTATTGTTAATATAATTTATTATTATTATAAATAAATAAAATTTTAACTCATTTAAAAATTATTGTGAGTGTGAAATAATTTATACTTCATTCAAAATCTATTGTCAATGCAAAGGAGTGAATTTATTATTTTATCATTTTTTTATGAAGAACATGTCATATTAAATTGGATGAACATTGTCATTACATGTAATTTTTTTTATATAAAAATAATGAAATGATTTGTAAGTATTACATTGAAATTATCATTTGAACTAAATTATGTAAAGGAGTGAATTTATTATTTTATCAATTTTTGATGAAGAACATGTCATTGAATTTTAAATTCTTGAACCAAATTAAACCATTTTTCATATTAGATTTTGAACTAATCACAATATTAAGTAAGATAAAACATTCTCGCCAATGGAAAATAAACAATTTTCTAGTCTAAATTACCATTTCTAGATGAGTGGACCATGTGAGATTTATTTGTGGGAAATATAAAGAGATTCAAAATTCATTTTCAATGCAAGAGTGAATTTATTATTTTATCAATTTTTTATGAAGAACATGTCATATTGAATTACATATATTTTTTTATAAAAATAAGGAAATGATTGGTAAGCATTACATTAAAATTATCATTTAAATCATAGTTACCAAATTCAAATTCAAAATCGATTAAGTACCGGAAAAATTGGACTATGTAAAATTCAATACATGAAAAATTCGAGAATATACATCTTATAAAAATTAACATATAGTTATTTTTTTCAAAATTTAAAAAATTAAAATCAATTTTTCTTCACTAGGATATCTACTTATTTATTTCAAACATGAACTTTTTCTATCTATAATCTGGAAAGAATGAAAAACAAAATGTATCAAATTTATTAGTATTGCAAATTAAGAAAACATGCCAATCAAATCTAATATTATGAATAATAAACACTCAAACTTGAATTCAACTTAAAGAAATTAGATATTAAATATTAAAAGTAAACTTCAACTAATTAGAACATACTAAAAAAACCTCAATCACTATACTTTTAAAATCTAAATTTATTCAACCATAAATCTTGAAGATTAATTTTTGTAATAAATCACAAAAAAAAACCTTTTTTCTTTAATTTAAATTCCAAGTAAACAATTTATTAATGCAGTAGTCTATAACGCGACTTTTTGAAAGCTTTTCCGGCAGATTTTTCCTGTCAAAATCCGGTAGCAATTCATTGGAATCCCAAGTTTGATAGCTAGTTTCTGCACAATCAATGGCTCCAAGGGGTTTTCCAGGGCGCCGAATCCAAATATGCAGTTAAAAAACCATTTTAACTGCTAAAAATCAAGATTTAACCTCATTTCTTTCGCCGGATTCCGTCACCGGAATCTCCAAAAAGTCGCATTATAGACAACTCCTTTATTAATCAACCCAAACTTATAAAGTCATGCTGACACAAGTCACTCTGAAAGCGGTGGATGCCCCGCGAGATGGATGTTTTTGTGTACGTATTTTACCCTAGCTGCTTGCGAATGGATCAAAGTAAACTCACAAATTATTCTAGAGCGCTCTGCCCTCTGCGGTGAATGCCCCGCGAGATGGATGTTTTTGTGTACCTATTTTACCCTAGCTGCTTGCGAATGGATCAAAGAACTCGGAAATTATTCTAGAACGCTCTGCCTTCTGCGGTGAATGCCCCTTCGAGATGGATGTTTTCGTGTACCTATTTTACCCTAGCTGCTTGCGAATCGATCAAAGTAAACTCAGAAATTATTCCGGAGCGCTCTGCCTTCTGCTAAGCCAATGACTCTTCCAAATTAAAAAGCACAAAACCATGCACGCTTAACATAAATAGATGGCATAACCAAACATTACGTACTGTATTAATGTAAGATTTTTGAGATACACTGATCTAGATCTGCAAAACAATAAACAAGCTTGTAAGAGAAGGAAGGAAGCGAGCAAGAATTGAGAAAAGAATGAAAATTGATTCTACAATATTAGTTTTAGAATAAATACATAAAAGCAACTAAGTTAAGCTTAGTTGTACATGCAATAAGTAAAGCTAACTAAAGCTAAGTGTGCTTTATCTTATGTTAATGTGTACAT